>PVKZ01005995.1:0-42266 GCA_004027375.1 Macroglossus sobrinus | reverse complement strand
AATCTGAGGCCAAAGACACACAGCTTCAATCCGGCCAGGCTTGAAGCACCTCCCGTGGCTCCTGGACACACGGGCACAGGCCACAATGTGACAGGCCTCCGCGCTGTGGCAGCGCCACCTGGCACTGAGGGTGGCACTGCAGGTCTGGGATGCGGAGGGTGGCTGGGCCCGAGGCGGCCTCTGGCACCCGGCGTGGTGGCTAAGAGCGGGAACGTTGAGTTGCTGGGTCCTGGCTTTGCCACCTCCCAGCTGTCACTTTGGGCATTGAAGAAGGGTCAGGGCAAGACCTGTGCTGAGGGTTTTGTGGGACCGAAGTGAGGCCGTGATCGTGAGGTGCTGAGCCCCGAGCCTGGCGCACCGTAAGCACAGTAAACGTTGGTTACTATTTAATCCGTTAACTTTTTTAGCATTTCCCAGCGTTAGCTCTTTGATCTAGAACCAGAAGCCACAAGGACAGCAGAATGAAAAAGGCTCAAGGTTTGGGGATGGACATCCCAGTGCCGCTATTTTCAACGTGCACAGCCCTGGGGAGATGACACAGTTCCAGCTTCAGATCCCCCATCCGTAAAATGGGACTATAAGGGTTGACCAAAGCATAATATCAAATGTCATTCAAAACCACACCTGGCATCTAGTGGATACTTCATCATTATTCTTCCCATTTCTCCAGGATGACACATGACCGGGAGGCAAAGGGGAAGGCACGGGCGGAAACGGTGGGGACAGACTCTCCGTCAGGAGCTCCCGGTCACAGCCTGAGCCCTCCCCAGAGCAGCTGCTCCTGCCCAAGCGTCTGTGCGTCAAGCCCGACCGGCCGGAGCCGGCCTCCCATGGCCTTCCTCACCTGCTTGTTGGCCACCACGACGACAGGCAGGTCAGGGTCCTTGTCCAGCAGCTTGTGCAGCTCCTGCCGGGCCCGGGGCAGCTGTGGCCGGTCAGCCGAATCCACCACGAACACCAGCACGTCCACCTCATTCACGAACTCCTTCCAGTAGAAGCGCAGGTTCTGGCTGCCACCGACTGAGGGGAGGCCAGGGGCCGGCTCAGAGCCGCCCCGGGCCCTGGCTCCCGACTCGCAGCCCCACCCCAGCCCACCGTCCAGCTGCGCAAGGACCCACCGGCCAGGAGCCAGGAGAAGACCGTGGAGCCATCCCAGAGCCGATCGCACCTGGGTCTGGCGCCAGCTGACAGCTGGGGCTCCCCGGGCAGTCGCTACCTTCTCATATCACTCTCCTCCTCACTGAATTTACCTAACCGGTCGCAGCAAAACCCAAAGGTACCACATGCCACGCACCTTCCAGAGGACTGGCGTACAGCAGGTGCTCACCAAATAGCACTCTCCAGTCCTGCCTCCTGCCAAACCCCTAGCTCTTCCTCCGGGTCACGGGGACTGCGGTCACAGGCCAGGGCCGCCTGCCCTGCCTATGCCCAGCTGCTCTCCGTTCTCTTCCCCTTGTTCAGCCCGGTCGCCCCATCTCCTTTCCCTAGAAACGCCATCCTCGAGCCTCCCACCACACAGCTGCCCACGGAGCGTGCCCAGCGTGGACTGCCTTCCCGTTCCCCTCTGCCCCTCTGCACAGCTGCCACTGTGGTCCCTGTGCATCCTGGTGTTTCTGGTGATGCTTCTGACACTTGCGGACGCTAAGCTCTTTGAGAGTTACAGCTGTTGAGCTCTGGATCTCCCCCAGCAAAGCCCTCAGCACAATGCCTGGCACAGAGCAGGCACTCAACAAGGATTTACTGAGTGCTTGCCAGGTGCCAAGCACTGACCTGGGTGCTGGGGATACAGAGGGGAACAAGGCATGCAGGGGGCCTGCTTGCAAGGAGTGCCCCCCGCCCGTGGCCAGGATGGACACGGCAACGCCGCAAACACATTTCAGAAAGGAAGGACCCCAAGCGAAAGGGGCTTTAGATCGAATGGTCCAAATGAGTCTGGAATGATGAGAAGGAACTAGCCGTGGGGGAGGGGCAGAGACAAGCGTTACAGGCAGAGGGAGGAGCTAGTGCCACGTGTTTGAGAAACAAGTGGCCGGGGTGGCTGTGGCACTGCCAGAGAGAGGAGGGGGAAGCCATGCCTGGGGAGGGTGGCCAGGGCTGGACCACACAGGGCCGGTGAGGCCACAGGGAGGCTGTGGGGAGCCCCTTCAAAGGTTTTCATCAAGAGTGACATGATCTGAGAGGTAACACGGGCTGACCCTGGGGACAGACGTGGAAGCAGGAAGACCTGCTCTGGCACTGACAGGTGATGGCAGCTTGGACCAAGCAGGACAAGTGGACAGACCGGAATGTCCTGCAGGATAAGGCAGACGGGACTAGCTAATGAAACGAATACGGGGGGAGGGGGGGAGGGAGGAGTTATCAAACATCCACGAAGGCCCGCTCTGGGCTGGGCTCCAGCGTTGACACCGCAGGAGGCCACAGCAAAGTCCGCATTAGCTGCGTGAGCTTAGATAAATTACCTAACGTGCTGGGCCTCCGTTTCCCCGTGTACATAACGAGGGTATAACTTTCCAGTTGTGCGGAGTTGCTGGGAGGGTCTCATTAAGGACAGCCATGGGTCACATAACATTTCCGTCGACATTGGACCACATATATGACATACATGGTCCCATGAGATTATAAGGGAGCCCAGTGATGTCACAGAGCAATGCGTTACCATCACCTGTGGTATTCAGAACATGCTACACAGACCCGTAGGTGTGCAGGGGGCTGGACCACCCGGGTGCAAGTGCAGTGATGTTCCAGGAAGGATGAGGTATGAGACCCCCTTCTGTATCTCTCAGACCGCATCCCTGTCCTAAAGCCAGGCAGGCCTGGAGTGCCTGCCCAATGACAGGCCCGTGGGAAACTTTAGCTGTTGGTGTTATCTGTGTCAGGAAGGTGGGCTTCTGCAGGGGTGAGGGACATCAGGACCCCGCTGGAGCTGCCTGTTCTTGAAGGAGCTTGGACTTAGCGCTGTGCGCCAGGGAGGTAGGGGGAGGATTTCACGCAGGCGTGCATCCTGCAGACACATGCATCCTGGAGCCACGCCCAGGCAGTGTGTGTGTGCGCGCGCGCGTGTGTGGAATGGGGGTGGGGGGTCTGCTCACTCTCTAGCAGGTCCACCTCGAAGTCTTTGGCGGGCAGGCGCACGGAGTTGAAGCCCCAGGTGGGGACGTGGCCCTCCAGCGGCGGCTTCCCGGACAGCACGCGCAGAAACGTGCTCTTGCCAGCGCCGTCCAGCCCCAGCACCAGCACCTCGCGCTGCTCCAGCTCCTCCAGCGCCGGCCCGTCCTCGTCCTCGTCCTCGTCCTCGGGCTGCGGGGCACAGGTCAGGCTGTGGCCTCCTCACTCACGCTCCTGGCCCTGCCCGAGGGCGGGCTGAAGGCCACCAAGCGCCCCTCCCTGCCCTCCAACCGTGAGGCGTGAGCGGGCACCGCCGGGAGCCGTGGGACGAACGCGGCTCCGAGTCCTGATCCCCAACCCGGTTTTCCATGCTTTCCCCGAGTGACCTCGGGCAAACGCCTCGTGCCCGCGCCCCACGGAACCGGGGTGGGCAGAACCTCTCCGCGCCGCGTGGCCTCGGACTTGCGGAGGGGGCGGGCGGCCCCTCCCCGCACCCGGCGGGGCGCGCGCACTGCGCAGGCGCCGGACGGGGCGGGCTGCGCCCCGCGCGGCCTCGCGGCGGCGCCCTCCGAGCACCGGCGCCGGGGAGGAAGCCCGATCCCGCGGCGGCGCCGCACCCCACTCCTCGAACGCCCACCCGGCCCGCAGTTGCGGGGCTCCCAACGCCCCGGCTGCCCGCGCGCGGGCTGCGGGCAAGCGCTGCACCCAGGCGCGGGCCCCGCGCGGAGGCGCCCCCCGCACCCTGCGCGCCCCGCACTCACCTCCCAGTCGTCCCAGTCGGGGAAGCGGACGGGCTCCGCGCCCCACCAGGCCTCGCCGCGGTCCCAGCGCCGCTCGCGTCCGCGGCCGAAGTAGGCTTTCCAGAGGACGAAGAGCAGCGAGCCGAGCACGGCCGCGGCGCCGCCCAGCACCAAGGGGCTCAGCGGCCGCGGCGCCATCGGCCCGAGCGCGGGGCGCGGAGCGCGGAGCGCGCGTGCGGGATGCGCAGGGCGGGCCGGCCGGCTCGCCGAAGATGGCCCCGCTGCGCCTGCCGCGGCCGCGCCCACCCACCCAGCCAGCCCGCCCACCCAGCCCAGCCCAGCCCAGCCCAGCCCAACCCAGCCGCGCACTACAAGCCCCACAATGCACGGCGCCGGGCCAGGGTGCGGGGACTTCCCGCCCAGGGAGCAGTGGGCGCAGGACTGGACACGGGGGTGTAAGCATCCCCCAAGCTGTGTGCCGAGGGGCTGGCTCACGGCTGCTCTCGGTTATCCCTTAAAACGCTGCGTCGTAGGAGGGCAAACTGAGGTCCAGGTCGCTCCGTAGTGCATCGGTGCAGGCTGCATCCCAACCCAAGCGACCTGTTTCCCGAGCATCCCTCACGAGCTCGGGGAGGATATGACTGCAGTAATTGAGTAATTTATGATTGTGGAGCTTTTTAAAAATTTAAAACAAACAATTTTTTTTAGCACTAAGGTGCTCATTGGAGATTTATTTCAAGGTGAGAAATGTAACTCCAAAATTGTTTCCAGATGCCATCTTTGTGAAAATCATATGTTGCCGTAAAAGAAGTTTTCACTAATCGGTGGTGCAGACGTTTAAACATACTAATATTGATTCTACGGTGTTTTTATTATTTTTTTAAATTTTGGAGCCCCAAATTCTTTTAGGACTCAGTTCTTTTTTTCGGGGGGGGGAGTCCCTAAAAATCGTGGACTATTACATTTTGAGGTACGGGGGTGGGGCTGGGACGTCAGCATGTGAATTTTGGTAGGACACAATTCAGTCAGGGATTGTCCCTTCCTCCCGTGTATCCCCAAAACACCCAGCATGGTGCTTGATAAAAAGTAAGACACACGAACATGTTTTGTTTCTAACCAACTGCCCCAGATCAGCTGTGTGACGTTGGCCTGGTTCCTTCTGTCCTTGGCATCTTAGTTGCACCATCTGTAATACCAGATTGGACAAGTGGGTTTCAAAGAACAGTTTGACAATTGATCCTCATCCTTAACTTCATCCTTAAATTCTTCCTCTTCACCACTAGAGGGAGCTGTTGCTCCCAAGTGTTTCTTGGGATTGTGCCTTCCACCCTCCTGCCCCAGGGATATTAAAAGTGAAGGAGGAGAGGCCAAAGATAGCCAACAGCCAAACAAACTATCAGCCAGACGCTCTGGGGCTTGCATTTTACCTCTGCTGCTCTCTAACCGAGGTACCTTTGCCAAGGACCAAATGGGCAATGGAAATGGACGATTCCTGAGCACTGCTAGGTGGAATGCCTCATCTATGATGACATAAGGGTAGGCTTCCAGGAAGACCTCCCCAGTTTAGAGACCCCAGAAATGCAAATCCGCCCCCTGGTCCCCACACCCCCACCCTCCTTACCTTCCCAGTGACCAAGTTCCTATCTGCTGGTGGGTGGTGAGAACACTAGCAAGTCTGGCTAGCGAGTGAGTCTTTCTGGGGCCTTGGACTGACCAGAGATGGCAGATGTCTGCAGGAAGGAAGGTGCCTTCTCCCCCATGACATAGGAATCTAGGATGATATGGGCATCCAGAGTGGATGCACGAGAAGTCCTGGTCAATTCCAGTTTTTGAGGCTCCAAGTTTATTAAAGCATGAAATGCTCAAGGAAGTGCAAAAACAATTCAGAGTCAAAAACATTTAGAAAATGAGTTTCCTAGTAAGTGTATGTTATAAACAACAATACATACCAAGGCAGCCAAATGCCCTGGTTAGCCACTCACAGGGTCCTTTGACTGTTGTCTGCCCCCAGACAAGAACCACACAGACTTCAAGGAGGAACCTTCCAGTGGTGCTGCTGCTCTTGGGGAAATAAAGTGACTGCACTGAACTGGAAGCAGGCTTGGCTAAGAACCAAAACCAGAGTCAGAAAAAAAAAATCACAGAAAAGGGATGGAGCAGAACCTCTGTTGCCACAAGAGACCTGCCAGAGGACCTGAGAAAGATGGCCTGAGCTCACACAGCTGAGAAGCTTGGGCCTCATGGATTGGACTCCGTTGTGACTGACGGAGTGCTCCTTAGTTATGCGACCAAATCATTTAGAAAACTAGTTTACTTGCAAAGGAGGCTTCTAAGAGAGTGTAGGCTTCGAACAAAAAAGCTCCCCAATAAAAAAAAAATATGCCATTCATTTAAAGAGGAAAACATCGTAAAATTGTGAAGGTGAAAAGCTTACAGTTCGTCTGTCCTTTGTGCAAAATAGCACTTTTCTCACGTGGCTGCTGTCTGTCTCGATCCTGCCCTCAGTGCCACAAAAGTCAGGGGTAAAGTCGTTTGTCAGAAAGTCAGTAACTTCCAGGAAAGTCTTGAGTTGTTCATTATTTGGGGATAAGAGTGAAACAAGGTGATCCCGTCTTCTGGTTTACATAAGGGTGCAAAGTGCTGTTTGCTCCCCTGCTGACTGATGGAGGAGGGGAGGGCAAGGTGTCAGTTTTTGCTTCCACAGAGGATAAAAAATTACGGCATACAGTATTTTTAAATTTCCAAATTAATGAAGTAACAACAACAAAAAATCACGCTGCAGTGTAATTGTGATATTCATAAGCTAATTATAGAATTTGGGAAAGACTTTAATTCATTGCACACTCGTGAGGTGGCCTGTTAATGGCACTAAGGTTTAAAATTGCCTGAGGAAAGTCTCTCAGTCCTGCCAGTAGGCCTGACAAGTGTCAGATGCTGAAACCTCAGTGTGACACTCACCCCTCAGGTCCCATTGCCCTCTGGAGAGGAGCTGTGATGGCAAGCTTGGAGTGTGGGGTCGAAAGGAACATGGGTAGATTTGTTAAAATCTTCTTTTATTTTCTCAGCTTTGACGCTTTATCATATTTGTAAACCCTATAGGAAAAAAATGAGTCTGCCTTCAGGATGCGACATTTGATGCTTTTCAAGCATCACTTTCCTTAGTGTAAAAGGAAAATGGCATTAGGCCCGCCTCGCCTAGGGGAGGCAGACGGGGTTTGCTCCTTTTTTTAGTTCTGTATGACCTATGCCTAGCCCGGCTATTCCTGGAAAAGGGTCCCCGTTCTTTTCATCTCTAACTAGCTGAAATGCAGCTAAGATCCTGAGGCCTTTCCGATCATGGACTACAACTCCCAGCATGCTCTGAGCGTGTTCCTGGCCAAGTCTCGCGCGAAGTGACGCAATTTGGGAGGCTTTATCACCCGGCCGGCCAGCTGGCTGCTGTCATTTTCTAGTCGGTACCCGAGGCCTTCGGAGTCGCCACGGGTACAGCACCGCTCACACCATGGCTTGGGTCCAGACCGCGCCACGGGTTGTCGGGAGACGCGGGTGCTCGGAGCCGCACTAGTGCCGGAGCTCGGGCTGCAGGCAGCTGCGCGGCGGCGAGACAGGTAACCAGATGGGCCGGGCCTGGCGGTCCCCGGGGCTGCGTCCTCCGCTCATCCCGAGGGGCGCGCCCCTGGCCGCCCACCACGGCCCTGGGTCCTACGTTGGCGGGTCTGCCCTTGCGTCTCTCACTTCACATTCCGGGGTCCCCAGGGGGCCTTCTCATCTGATGATGCTCCTGCAGCCCAGCCAGGAACGGGGCCTCGTCTACACTTGACCAAACCGGCCTAGCCCGGCACCCCCTACTCCTCGCCCTCCCCGTCACCTTTTAAGCCTCCTACTTGCCCTGCCCTCGGGGAACCTTGGGCTCGTGCGGGGCCCCGGCCCTAAACTAATCTCATTATTTCCCTGCTTCGTAGGGTGGGACAGGAGGTTGAGTCAGACCTGGTCTTTCAGATCCTGGTGGCCTTCCTTGTCTTTTATCCGGTGTAGGAGATGCTTGAGCTCAGCGTGGGAGGGGACGGGGACGGGGACGTGGGAGTGGAGGGGGATTGTCTGGGCCGGAATGCCCCCAGACCCGGAGGATGGCTGAACTTTGGATTCTGAGATGCTCTTTAACTAGAACCAACGGGGTGTGCCTTCTGAGCTCCGTCAGGGTAAGGGAGGGGGGCCAGTGTAGCAAGCTGGAATGCAAATAATGTGGCTTTCTTAGGGCTTTGTGGGAACACCCCTGTAAAACAGGGGTGGAGCTACCTGTCTCACGCATGGACCCTTTATCTGTGATCCTGGATAAATCGCTTATCTCCTGACTTTTAGTTTCCTTGTCATTATTAAATTGGGGATAAATAATGCCTGCTCTGCAGGGTTGCTGCAAGGGTTAACACACAAGATAAGTGCAGTGTAGAATCCTTCAGCGTTAGCAACAAAGAATGAATTTACCTGCAGTGGTCCCTAGCTAGCCCTTTGCTGTTCGGTCAAGTTTGTTTGGATGCTGAGCCCTAGCTTTAACATGAAAGCACATAAACAGACTCGTAATCCCTCTTGTAAGACTGTGATGCGGGGAAGACGTGACGGCACAGGAAGGCGTGTTTGGCAGACTGGGAAGCGCTGTGCCAACGCGGGTCGTTTCTTGTTCCTAGAACGTCTGGAATGGACGGGCTCTTCCTGAGCGCCTCTGCTAACGTGCTGCAGCTGGAAGGTGCTCCTCGTTAATATCTGACTGTCACCATAATCGCCGCACCGTTTCATTCCGGTAAGGTGACCCTTTCGCCAGGTATAGCGTGTCTGTGTCCTATCATAGGTGTTGACATCAATCCCAGGTGTGGGGAGACCTTTGACTTTATCCTTTTTTTTTTTTTTTTCCTCCTCCGTCATGTTTCTTACCCGTTGGCTGTTTTATGTGTGTTTCGACCTTGTAAACGAGCCGTAACACTCTGTGTGCCTGTCGAAAGAACAGCATTGGCGCTATTCTTTGGTGTTCACTGTCAGAAAATGCTTTTTGTTATTTTTATTAGGTGGCAGGGACTCAGCTCTGGAATCTATATAGAAAAAGCACCTGGAGCCCAGTCTTTCAATGGCTTCGAGACAATCAGAAGTGCCTGGTAAACTTAATTCTTTTTGGTCAAGTCATGTTTTGCCCTTAATATTGTAAGCTGGACAGAAACCACTTTTTCTGAACCATATATTGACGGTTACTCTCTGCTGCCAGGAGAGTATTTAGATTTAATGGATTGGCATCATTTAAATATTACCTTGTTAACCACCCAGCCAGGGTAGGAACCCAAAATCTAACTGAAAAGAGAGCAGTCATTTCCCTCAAGGGTGTGACAAATTGATCACTTTTCTAGGGCATCAAATAAGAATTCAGAAGGAATTGGGTAGTGCTTGTAGTATGTACCAAAATGATTAAACTCACTTCGTTTTTTGAGGGGTATAGGGGACAGGTGGGATGGAGGTCTAGGCAAAAAGGCACCAGCCTGATTTAAAGGCAGCAAATTGAACTTGGCCATGAAAATACTCACAGCGGCATGTAATGAGTCTGGGTGTGTATGGAGCAATAATTTTTGGGGTTACTTATCTTGGACATTTTAGTGGGAAGGGCAGTGATTTTTAATCAAATCTGAATCACTCGATTTTAGATAATCAGTGAAATACAGATGATAGTGCGTATCTCTCAGGGCTGCTGTGAAGATTTAACGTTAACTATGTGAAAATGTGAGTTAAAAGGTAGTGATGAATAAGCACTTACTTACTGCCCAGAAAATTTCGGGGTCTCTGTTTGTAGGAATGTATATCCTAGTAAATATATTAGCTGACTTTATTTATTTTAAGAAGGCTGGTTGGGATGGCCCTTGGGAGTCTTCACGATGTTTTTGAAATTGCTCCCAAATTAACTGGAGTGCTAGGCGTCTCCCCCACGTCCCCCAGCCTCGCTCCCTCTCCAGTGTCTGACCTCATCCGCTGGTGTTCAGTGTGTCTTTCGTCGTCGTGTGGTCACCATAAACTCCGGTGTCCGGCCCAGCCCTTCGCGTGGCCCTCATCATGCTGTCGCTTGTCGTGTGGGGGGCGTGGAGCCGGGCCCGTTGCGGCTGTGACGCTGGCTGAGGCGTGTTCTAGCCCCCACCATGCGTACTGCGTGCGTGTCGCTTAAGATCTGTGCCTCGGCTCCCTACGCTGGACAGTGGGAAGGCTGGCTGCTTCATGAGGGTTAGGAAAGGTGAGGGATATCAAGCCCGGCAAGGAAGAGTACCTGGCAGTTATTATTTGCTCGAGTGTTTGTTTTGAGATAATTCACATATCGTGAAGTTCATCTACTTAAAATGAATGATTTAGTGGTTTTTAGTATGCACAAGGTTGTGCAGCCATGGATACTGTCTCATTCCAGAGCATCTTCATCATCCTAAAAAGGAAACCTCATACCCACGAGTGGTCACTCCCCACCCACCCCCAGCACCTCCCCCAGCCCTGGCAGCCACTAATCCTCATTCTGTTTGTATGGATTTATTTGTTAGTACTTATTAGTCATAGTAATACTCATGGTAGCTGCTTGGCCCCTTTAAAGTGTCATTGCTGGTTTTGGACTTACTGCCGCTCAAGTCGGATGTCCTGGAGAGTGATTGTATAATCTTAGTAAAAGGCAGATGTCACGCCGTAGGCGGGATCTGGACGTTAGTTCTGTTGTGAACGGCTTAGTAAACAGAATGAACTCTGCTCCCTCGTCTGGCAGAGCCGCGTGCCCTTGAAGCGGCGCGCCTGCCTCCCTGTGGGACAGTCGGTTCCAGTGGCAGGGTCAGCTGGCAGTGCTTTAGGAGAGCAGTTTCTGAGCTGCTAATTGGCTCTGCTGTTTCAGTCATAACAGAACACGTGAAACAAGCGATAACCCTGGACAGCTCAGTGTTTTAAATATTTCTCGTTGCTCGTGCTCTTGTTTTCTGTGGGGAGGTAGGGAGGCAGGGGGCTGCTGTCGCTATGAACTTGAGCAGATCCGTTCACCTCTAGGAATGTTTTCCTTGTCTAAGAAGCGGGAACAAGAACGTCGTGTCTTCAGTCTTGCATAAGTCAAGAGCATTGGCTTGTGTAGGGGCGGATTCCGTGGCATAAAGAGCACAGGCTTTGAAAGCAGACGGGGACTGGGTTTTGCCCTGGCTGCACTTGGAAGTTATGTGACCTTGCTCAGGTGAATTTACATTGAACTTCGGTTTCCTGAGCCTTGTAAGTGGATTAGGGCTATAAGTGGGTTAAGAGGAGAATCCGAGAAAGGAATTAGTACTATGGATTACCTTTCCTTGAGTGGGTTTGCTATTCCAGAACAAGCTAGTCTTGGTCCTAAAATAAGAGTGTTTCCGAGCTTTCCTGCCTACAGGTCAATTTGAAGCTGTTAGTATGTTCACTCGCTGAACCCACCCTGACAGGTGTCTCTGTTCTTAGCTCTTGAGCCCAGTGGGCCTCTGGGCAAGATGTCCCTGCCCATTGGGATGTACCGCCGGGCATTCAGCTATGACGATGCCCTGGAGGACCCTGCGCCCATGACTCCTCCCCCAGCGGACATGGGCAGCATCGCCTGGAAGCCCGTGATTCCAGAGCGCAAGTACCAGCATCTCGCCAAGGTACCTGCCCCGCGGACTGCCCACCGCCCGGCAAGCCCCGCCCCTCAAGCCCCGCCCCCTCGCTCTCCTTCCTTCCCGGACCCGCAGTGGCTTCAGGCCACCGCCAGTCCCTGTGCGTGTTTTCCGTGCCTCAGCTGGAGTCGGTGGGCCTTTTTCTCTTTTCATTTCAAACTAGAATGGTCACGTGGTCTACCTGAGTCTCTTGTCTTCCCTCCAGCTCCCTCACCCCACCTCCCAGTGTCAAACGCTGGTCCCTTGGTCTGGCTCTGCGTGATCCGGGGCTGCCTGCTCTCCCCGCACTGGTCCCCGCACTGGTCCCCGCACTGGTCCCCGCACTGGTCCAGCCCTGCACGTTGCCTCAGATTGCCTGCGCTCCACGGGGAGTTTGATGCCTCGAGGTCTTTGCTTCAGCTGCTCGATTGCCTGGAGCGTTTACGGTCCCCCCCTGTCCTGTTCTCCTAGTCCTCCCCCCACCCCTCTGCCTGACAAATGGTCCCGTTAGGCCGTGGCACAGACATCTCTCCTGTAAGCATTTTTCCTGTCCTCCAGTGGGACAGTCACCTCTCCCTCTGAGCTCTCCACTGCGGCGTGGGCCTGTCACGGGCCCCGTGTTACTTTGTCACCTTCCATTAGCGTCTTGAGGACGGGAGCCGTGGCCAGTGTTGAACCCGAGCTTTAGTATGGAGCAGAGGACCTGGCGTAAAGCAGGTTCCAGAAAAACATTCATCGTGAGCAGGGGAAATCGGCTCTCTCTGGCACATGTCTCCCGGTCCCCCTTGCCGCGGCCACGTCCCAGGGGCCTTCTCTGTGAGGGCCGCCCCCTCCTGCGGCCCCTCGCACAGACACCACACGCCGCGTCACACCCCCGCCTGCTCGCACAGCCCCTCCGTGCAGTCCCGCGCCATAGGTTTGCGCATGCTCGCTGCAGGCGTCACTGTGCCTCCTGCCTGTGTCTCTGTCACCTCCGACTCCCCAGTCACCAGAAGTGCAGGAAAGGGGGTGCTGTTGCCTGAGTACAGCAGGCCTGCCTAGTTCACGTGAGGCCGTTTAAGCTGCGGCCACAGTTTCACTGAGCTTCGAGCTGAGGGACAGCTCCGCGCCGGACAGGAAGTCCGCGGCGGGCAGACCTGGTGTGACTCCCCTGTGGTCTGTGTGTTAGCAGTGACTTTGAAGACCATTCCTTGAACCTTTTGAACCGTGGTCCTCAAAATGTGGTCTGGGGTCCAGCAGCATCAGCACCACCTGGGATTTTGTGAGAGGCGTAAATTCGGGACCCCCACCCAAGCCCACTGGATCAGCTGTGGCCCGGGGCCCAGCAGTCTGTGTAACAGGTCTCTGGGGGATTCTCATGGCCCAGAGGCGAGAACTGCCTCCTAGCGAGTGCCCGGATGGGGGAAGCAAAAGCCAGCCTCGGGCCGGACAAGGATGGTGCTTAGCAGTAGGTTGTAGTGTCATCTGTTGGGACAGATGGGCTGGGGAGGTTGGGGACCTGCGAGCTTCAAATTCTGGCTTTCCCACTGTTCCTGCAATGTCTTTATCTCTTGTCACTATGGATGGTACAAGCCCCGCCCTTCAGATAGGATCACATTCAAGGAGTTTCAGTAGCTTCTTCCCCCGAGGCTGGGCGTGGGACTCCCCGGCTCTGCTCCTTGCCTCCTTGCCTCTCTCCTCTCCAACAGGTGGAGGAAGGAGAGGCCAGTGTCTCCTCCCCTGCCGTGGCCCTGTCATCAGCCACTGACAGTACGAACAAAGTCCCCGTGGTGAAGGCTAAAGCCACCCATGTCATCATGAATTCTCTGATCACAAGTAAGCGCTCTGCACCCACAGACACGCCTGCGTCTGCCTGCCGTGTGTGCGCCTGGACACCGGCTGGCGGGAGGAGGGAGGGTTAGAGGACCCGGTGCTCGCTCAGTGGCCGGGAGCTGCTGCTGGAGAGGGGACACTCGGAGGCATCCCCCACCTGCCAGTGTTATCATTTTTTAGTTAGCGTCTCATAGTTGTTCTTCTTGTGGCAGGACCTGGATGCAGGTTTGCTGTGGCAGGCTGCCTCAGCCTCACTGACGTGTGGTCTGTGGTCCTAGTGAGACCAGCGGTGAGAGCTTGCATCTCTCCTGAAGCCGTGGTTCTGCAGGGCCCCTCCAGGTGCTGTGGGCGCTGACGGTTATTAGACACACAGCTCTGCGCGTCAGCAGCAGCCTCTGCCAGGGACAGGGCACGCAGGGGCGCGGTTTTGAAATCGGACGCCCTTGTTTATCTGCTCTCAGGAGCATCAGTTTGTCGAAGGCGATTCCTGGAGAACTCGTCCGAGAACCAGAAGTGCAGACTCTTGTGCAGACGCACCGTTTGAGCAGTGGCTGCTGCTTGTGCTTCGCAGCCTGTGATGTGGCAGAGAGGTCGTTGCGTACGGAGTAGCGTGCGGCACGCAGGAGGTTCTCACCCCCGGGTGCTCTGTCACTCCGGTGCGCACGTGGCTGCTCGCTTCCCTGTACGTGTGTATTGTTCTAGAGCTGCAGACCTCGGAGACGTACCTTTTTTTCAGTTAATAACTGCCCTGAGCTTTTGATGTCGCTATAATCTTAGAATTTAAAAAAATACCTGCATTGGAAATCCAAGTGTGGGGTGCCGTGATGCGTCACACCCTTTCCCGCCTATTAAGTTTTCAGGTGACTGCCCAGTAAGACTGGAAAACATCTTTCTATATTTAGTTGTTTCCCCGCTATGGGTCTATTGCTGATGGAAATGAAACGTCCCTTCAAAGGGAGTGACTAACTCGTAAAGGAAATAAAGCGTCCCTTGGAAAGGAGTGACTAAGTCGTAGAGGACATCTGGCACCGGACTGGCCCCCAGCTGTCGCGTTCCTGTGTGTCGGGGTGTGTTAGTATAGGGCGTGCAGTGAAGCTAAAGGTTCAGGTGTCAGTCATGCCGCGGTGTCACTGACTGATCACGAGCTGAGCCGGTCAGGCCGAGGGACGCTGAGTGACCTGTGGCCCGTGGGCCGTGCCCGCACCGGGAGAGGCACGTTCCCGCATGAGGGACACTGGCACGGGAGACCTTGGCTAGCTCACGGCGCGTTCTCTGTGGTTCGGGTCCCATCGGCACCTGGGTGCCATCCTGCTGACATGTGGCCCGTTTGTCTTCAGTGAAGTCTTTGGGTGGGTCTCCTAGGAAACTGTATTTGGAGAACGTCTGTTTTTCTGAATGTTGCTGGCCGCTCCGTCCTGCATTTCTAAGAGCAAAGAGAGCGTCAGTGCTCCGAGAGGAGGAAGATCAGGAGTGTGCCCCTCTGGGGGTGGCCCCGTCCGGTGTGGGGGAGGCCTCCTGGCCAGAGCACCTTCACACAGGCCCCATCACTGCTGCCCTGGGGAGCAGTGACGCTCAGCGCGGCCGCCGGCTCTGGGGAGGGCAGCGGGTACCTGGGTCGTCCTCCCCCAGTTTGTGATGGGACACGGGGACGCGCGTGACGGTCGTCTCCTGTTCCCAGAGCAGACCCAGGAGAGCATTCAGCGCTTTGAGCAGCAGGCAGGGCTGAGAGAGGCCGGCTACACGCCCCACAAGGGCCTCACCACCGAGGAGACCAAGTACCTGCGGGTGGCAGAGGCGCTCCACGTAAGTCTGCCCCTGCCTCTGGGGAGCTTAGGAAGCCAGAGCGGCAGCGTCCGTCGTCGAGACGTGGCTGTGGTTTCGGGGTTACTGGCTCGGTGAGGCGGGGCTGTCGAGGGATGGATGCGAGGGGACCCGGGCAGGGAACTTGGGGCTGCTCGCCCCGCCCCGCGGTGGCCTTCCTGCCCCAGAGCCCTCGGCCCGGGAGCTTCTGCTTATCCGTCTGCAGAGCCGGGGCATCTGCGGGGAGGAACCGAGCTTCTGCACCTCGGCTGTGACGGGTGTGAGTGCGCCAGGAACAGCAGAGCCCGCGTGGGTCACCGGCGTGGGTCACTTCGTGTCCCAGGGTGCGACCCTGGCGGGGAGAGGGGAGGGCGGGCAGTCCCGACAGAGGTGACATGAGCTGGAAGGGACTGTCATGCTCTGTGTTGACTCTTTAAAAAAATGAAAAGCAAATGTAGAATCGGAAGGTGTTCGCTCTTTTATTTGTAATAAATGAAGAATAACTTCTGGTAAGGTTAATGGTGACCCAAGAGTCGTATGAATAAAATAATTCCAAATGACTTTATTTCCGGGACTAGCACTCTGTACTTGACGGGGCTCCGTGGTCTGTGCAGCACTCACAGTCCCTCAGTCTTCGTGCTCATCCGTTCCGTGTTTTATGAGCGAAGAGTGAGGTCCAAGTTCGTTTATTTAACTAGTCACAGCACCTGAATTCAAGTCCCCTGTTGCCCTCTTCGCTCTCGGGCCC
Organism: Macroglossus sobrinus; assembly: GCA_004027375.1. Classification (NCBI taxonomy): domain Eukaryota; kingdom Metazoa; phylum Chordata; class Mammalia; order Chiroptera; family Pteropodidae; genus Macroglossus; species Macroglossus sobrinus. The sequence goes on along the minus strand of PVKZ01005995.1, from coordinate 26,421 downwards.
CCCACGTTCCAGAGCTGTCCTAGGGCCCGGCCCTGAAGGGGTGGGGAGGAGGGTGGCGCACCCGGGGAGGGGGGAGTGTGCAGCTGGCGGCCGGGGGAGGCGGGGTTTGCACAGCACCGTCACCCCAGAGGGTTCTGTACACTGGGTTTAAGAACCAGTGCTGTGGGGAGTCAGGCTGCCAGTTGAAGCTCTCGGACAGGACAGATGTGACACTGACAGCTTCCCAGGTTAGCTGTCAGTCAGAATTCCAGTGGAGTCATTCCCCATGTAACGGGAACGGAGTGTGTGGGTGGCTGACACGCCGGCTCCTGTACATTGACGTGTTGGGTCTTAGAGGATTTGGTCACGGCCGTTTGTTTGGAACGTGGCTGGGGCCACATGTGGGCACACCGGACGTGGCTCAGGGACAGTGAGGGGCTGCGATCTGGCAGCGGGAAGTAAATTTGTCTCTCCCAGCAGACTGCTAGTCTGTGGTGAGAGGTGGGTGTAGACCGGAGGGAACCCCGAGTGAGGAGTGACGGGCGATGGTGATGGGGGGGGAGAGGGGGTGTGGGGCAGGCGTGGCGGGGGTGGGGGGGGCGGCCTGCCGCTTGCCGGGCCCTCGCGCTTGCCGGCCGGGCGAGCGTGGGAGAGTCAGCAGCTCTAGCGTGGAGTTCAGCACAGAGATGCGTGAGGGGCGCTGCAGGATGGATGCAGTGTTCTGAGAGAGGGAATCTAGTGAAGCAAACTCAAAGGAACCCCTGTCCTGTGATCCAGAATTATTCTATTAGTGTTTTCCTTTTGCCCGAAGTTGGTGCGAACCGAACCAAACTTAGCCGTTGCGCACGGGCTCCGACTTCTAAAAAGCCTCTCTTCTCATCCACCCGAACAGAAACTAACGTTGCAGAGTGGAGAGCGAACGAGAGACGAGAAGCAGCAGGCCTCGGCCCAGTCCAGCCCCGACGGCACCCCCCACTCTTCCCCGAAGCAGAAGCCCAGGTGAGCCCTTCCAGGGTGGCCGTGCGGGATGGGGAGCCGAGCCTGTGCGCCCAGAGCAGGAGGGGGTGTCGGGCGAGACACCCCTGGAGGGCCGGGACGAGGCCGTACTAGGACGGGTCCTGGTTTCTTTCTCTGCAGAGGCTGGTTCCCTGCTGGGCCTCCTGCAGCCTTACCCGGCCCGCACCTCAGCACCATGGATTCTGGAAGTGGGGACAAAGACAGACCCTCGGCGGATAAATGGAGCCTCTTTGGACCCAGGGCCCTCCAGAAGTTCGACTCGGGTAAGGCGGCGCCTTCGGAGGCAGCAGGGTGGCGGGCGTTTACCGCGTGCTGGGAGCTGCCTCCCGATGCTGAAGTCCTTCGCTCTGGTTGCTTCTGCAGGCGGCTTTGCCACCCAGGCCTACAGGGGGGCCCAGAAGCCTTCTCCCATGGATCTGATCCGCGTGCAGGCCACCCGGACGGCCGCAGACCCCGGTGCCTTCTCGCCGCCCAGGCTGGACGGCCCAGCGGTGCAAGGGAAGAAGCCAGCCACGCGCACCCATAACCTCAAACCCCGCGACCTGAATGTGCTCACGCCCACCGGCTTCTAGAGCGTTCTCTGCTGGGGACTCGGGAGAGACGGTGTCTGGCGCCCGTTTCATTTTTCACCTTGGCTCTGACGTGGGAGAGGTTTGGGGGTTGCGTCTGTCTTTCAGACCACTTGAACCGAGGCTGGCGCTGGAGACAGGGTGGGTTGTCGAGAAGCAGCGGTGGGAAGCGGGTCCCGTGTGTGTATAGACGGAAAGCTCCCGGCAGTGAGGTCCGGGGCCCCGTTGCTAATTCCGTGTCACGTAGCCTAGACGAGACTGACCACCGCTTACGAGGTAAACGCTGGAGTCGTTCCCAGACCGAGGCTGGACCCCTGTCCCACGAGCCGGCGGGCGTGGCGGGCTGCGGTGCCGCTGTGCGCTCCCGCCCTGTCAACCGGGGACCTGCCTCTGTGTGAGATCGGGCACGCGCAGAAGCCGGCCAGGGCGGGGACCCGCTTCCTGCGCCCCGGCCGGGCCCGGCCCCGCTGCGGGGCCTGAGCAAGCGCGGGTCCCGCACGTCCTTGTAGCACTTGAAAGTGAGATCGATTTAACGCCAGTGTGGTTGGACACTTGCTAAGGGAGAAGGCTCGGCCTGCTGTGTGGTGCAGTAAATGGAAGGACGGTGGGAACGACACGGGGGCGATAGTCGTGGGGTTCGTGGGAGACCCGTGTCACCCGCTTCCGAGTTCCTGGGTAGGGGCCAGGACCTGAGAGGTGGGAGCATGAGGAAACTCCGACACGCAGTCACTCCCCTCGATGGGCCCCGTCCCTGCGTGCGCACGGGGCCCCCCGAGGGGCGGAGCCTGGGACGGCGCCGCCCCCTCCTCGCGTAGATGTCCTCGGTCACTGTCCTGGTCACTGTCCTGAACGCGGCCTCGGATCCCGGCGGGTCTTGCTCCGGATGGGAGCACGGCCACGGCAGGAGCCCAGCTGCCTCCCACAGCGAGGCCCCGCGGTCTCAGACGGTTAATTTATTTGTCTTCTGTTAGGCTCGCACTCTGCTCGTTTTGACAATAAAAGTCCGTACTGCTTTCCAGGATGGACGGCTGTTTGGCTGTTTTTTTCCGCCCTGTTAAGAGAAGTCGCTTCATTCTGCCCCCTGGGGCCTGAGTGTCGAACTTGGTGTTTCGAAAAACCTTTGCCTCTTTATTATATCCTTTGAACATCGTATTTTTTTGTAACACACGCATCTCTTTATTTCTGACCTCCCCCCTCCTCCCCCGTTACATTAGATCTTAAGACACTGGCCGCAGAGTCAAGTTCATGGGCAGTAAAACAGGTCTTACGTCGACGTTTGTTCCATTAGGGAGAAGTGAACACGTCTCTCTCTCTCTCGAAACAGGTCGTCAGTACCTCGAGTGACAACACTGGTGTCTAGCATTTGTTCAGCAGAGGGTCTTTTTCACATCTTGAATGGAAATGTTAAACGCTTAAGTGCATGTAGAATTACCTGTTTCAAAAAAAGTATAGATAAATAATTTATTAAAAAATATATACACCTCGTATATACTTAAGCCATATTTGAGAAGAGGCTAGGATAGGATGATAAAAAAAGATATTCACTAAAGAGGAAGTTGTTACAGCCTACAGATAAATAAGACAGGTTTGGTCCTAGAAGATTGCTACTGTTCTTTACTTTGAGAACATCCAGGTAGCTGCAGGTGGCGCTCAGGAGGTATTCTTGGCGTTGAGGGCGCAGAAGGACCGCAGCGGCTGCTTCAGGTCCGGGGGGGAGGGCTCCGCGTCGGGGTTCAAGTCCGCGGCGTAGAAGAGCAGCAGCTTCAGCAAGTGCACTTTGTCCTGGAGCTGGGGGACCAGGGGCTCCCCCAGCATGCGGACCAGGCGGCCGCGGAAGGCCTCGACCTGCTGCTCCACGTCCAGCACCGTGATGTCGTCGCCTTGCTGGGGCTTGGCCTTGATCCTCTTGATGATTAAGTCTTTTCGGTCGATCACCGAGCTCCGCAAATGCTCTGCAAGGGGGAAAGAGCCAGGTGACTGCGCTGAATTGCGTTTTAGTCCTTCCTCATCCGGGACGGCGAAGTCCCCTTTTGGTAGCTGGGGTCTGGGCAAAGCCTTGATGAGTTTCGGGGATACAGGGCAAAGGCCACGTGAGGGCCATTGTTCTTGGTTCCATCTGGGCCTCAAGTTTTTCATATCAAAAAAAATTTATATTGCGTTTTAGTTTTTCCCTCTGTTGACTTAAATAGTGAATCTCTATTAAACGGTGAAACTATTTAAAATGAACATAACCACTGGAAAAATATTCATGTGAATTTTGGATATCTTTAGGGAGACTGATTAATCCTAAGTCTGGAAGAATTGCAAAGAAATATGGAACTTTTGCTTAGTGAGTGTGGGTTTGGGTTTATTGTGATCATCCTGTTTTAAAGGGACCATTTGGCATGTCTGATAGGATAGGCCAGATGAGAGACTCTGTTTGTGTTCAGAACGAGGGCTCTTATGGGGGAGGAAGGAGTCCGCGGGAGCGGAAACAGGTATCAGTATGAACTCATCTACTGTTTAAATGACATGATTTGCTAGCTCTTGTCAGAAAGGGCCTAGAAGCAGACACCCCAGTGGCAATCAGCATACTTAACACCCAGATCTTGGTTCCTTATACTATTCCCCACTCCCCACTGATAAATGAGAAATTTGGGGGGGAAAAGGCTGGTCCCAGGACCATGGCAAGGAAATTACAAGGTGAACCTAGAACACCTTTACATGGAAGTCAGGGGATGCTTAACAACAGGGGGCGTGTCAAAGGGACAAAGAAGCCAGCTTAAAGGGGGCTCTTATTGGCTTTTTTAGGGACAATGTGATCCTAAGAAATGACCAAAATCGGATCATAACACATCGAATTTTTAAAAAGCCCCGAGTCCACAGTTAAAAACAAAGAGGAGAGGGAGAAGGGAAAGACGCTTGTTCCAGAAGGCCAGTCAGGACGTGGAGGAGGAACGTATAACTCAAGTAACCGGCCACCTTTCAATCTAACACAGTGATTCCTGGTAGACACCACCTAGCCGAGCGATCACACTCAGCGTCACCGGTAACGGGATGTCACGCGCCAGGGGAGGAGGGAACGTGTTCATCTATCTATTCGGTGTCCTTGTCAATAGCATTTACGTGAATCTGATCATGAGGAACTAATTGGACGACCCCAATTACGGGACGTTCTACGACACGAGTAGCTTGGGCTCTTCAGAAATGTCTGCCTTGTGAAAGACAGCGGCTGGGAACTGTGCTAGATCAACGGAGACAAAGAGTTCACCACCACCGTCACTGTCACCGTCACCACCGTCATCACCGTCATCACCGTCATATCGCATCGTCATCGCTGTTGGACTCCCCACCCTAGGAAGTCACTTGGAGCTCTCATCTCTTCTCTGCAGATCTTGTCCTCCATTTATCTGTCTGCACATCGGTCATGGAGGAACCCTGGGACTCATCTTTCAGGCCTGGTCACCCAGGTCCTGTCAAACTGATCTCTATAGCCCTCTTCCTTCCTTCCCACCCACGCCCTTGCCACCCAACTCTCTGCCCCACATCGGGGAGGGCAACCTGACTGATTTACAACCGCTTCGATGGTTTGTCTTCACTCTTGGAATCAAGTTGAAATCCCTTAACCTGGCCCGGAGGCCCCGTGCGCCCCGTCCTGCCCCTTCTTCCAGCAAATAGTTTTGTCTCTTTAACTCTTGGTCTCTGAAGAAGCTGGAGAGGCCATCTAGGATAAAACAGCACTGGGACACAGACCCTTTTACTCAACGTGCTGGTCTGAGGCCTTCCTCACCCTTATTCAGAGCATGAGGATATTCTGAACTAAAACCAAGCCCGTGTCCATGCTAATTAAGCCCGTACTGCCCTTGACCCCAGTGTAGTCCCTGGGAAGCAAAACAAACGAACAGGGAGTGCTCACCGTGAACTTGAAAGCAAACCTCGCTGCTTAAACATTAAACGTTCTGCTAGATCGCCAAAGGAAACAATGATGTCAACCTCCGTGGGGCCGAGGACACACGGAACTTCCCCCTGGGGCTTTGTTCTAGGAAGGACGTGTACCGTGGACAGTGCTAACACCGCACACGCTACCCAACCATGTGTGGTGGCCTTGACGGTGCACGCTGTTACGTTTCAGTGACAAGAGCCTGAAGCACGGCCTCCTCGCAGCCATTTGCAACCATGAGCCCTGGCAGGTTAAATACTACTGTCGCCACCCGACAGAAGGAAACAACAGGTGGAGAGACGCGAGGTCGGCTGCCCCACGCAGAGGCAGTGCTGGGCCAGGACCGAACCCCCGGCTTCGTTCCCCTGTCTGCAGCAGCGCCCTCGGCCCCAGGCCGCGGGTGTAAGCGCAGCCTCACCTCCCCAAGTGCCGTTCCTGAGCTGGACCTGCCTCGACAAGGTCACGGCCGGGAAATTTTACATACACCCCGTTCCCCTTTCCCGCCTGAGAGTGAGCTGCAGACACTCTGCCTCGCTGCCCCCCAGGGATTCAGTACGGATACCCCAAGATCCAGAACGTTTACTTCCGTAATTATCAAAAATTAGAAATGTACCATTAACAAACACAATTCTATTTCATCTATTTAAATTTCACCAATCGTGAAATCCTAGTCGTGTGCTTTGTAGCTTCTTCCTGTATGTAATTAACAGCCACATTGACTTTCCCAGGGGCCTCGTGAACCCGTGGCCAGGAAACCATCCCCACCAGCATCCCCGCGAGGAGCTGCCTCCTGGGCGTTAAGGAGCCTGACTGTCCCCAGCTTCGCCTGTGCCTTGAGCAGAGCCACTGACAGACGCTAGGCGACCTGACACCTTCTGCACACACTTCCACCTGGCCGCAGGTCTGCTCTGTGTTTGTGCCACACAGACGGGTGTTGACAATGTCTGCAGTCAGTGCGGTGATGGGCCGGGCCGGCAGTGACCGCGTCTCACGTCGCGACGACCCCTGCTCCCCAGCACAGCCTCACACCTGGGAGGGCCCCTGTGTGACCTGCCATAACCGGCGTCTGTGGATTATCCTCTATCACAGCAGTGGTTCCAGCTACATCACTCCTCAGTCCTTATAAGTACAGCCAAGGAACGATGTTTGCGCAGGCTGACGAGCGAGAACCCTCTGCACCTGTATGTCACGGTGACACCTGCTGGCAGATGCCCACACCGCGCCCCTTACCTCGTAAGACATGCTGGTAGCTGGATAACAGGAACTGCAGGTGCTCGACCAGCTCATCCCACATCTGCCACTGCGTTTTATCCGACTGCGGGGACAGAGAAAGCGCGCGGTCACACATGCTGTCCTCGCCGGACTGCTTCGTGCGGTTCTCGAGTCGCTTTTCCGTTACGCTCGGGGATCAGGGGCAAGGAGTTCGGGGCGGGGACACGCGTACCTGACACTTGAGCAGTGACGTGGAATTGTTCAGGAAATACAGGGCCTGGGCCAGAGACAGGGGCAGGCGGGTGGGCGTCTCGCAGCTGTGCAGGAAGATGATCTCCAGCACTTTGCAGCGCAGAAGGTGGCTCTCCATGGTGGTGAAGAACATCTCCCTAGGCGGGGAAGGGGACGGGGGAGCTACCGTCACCGCTGTGGTCTCAGGGGGCATGTACCACGACCCCCCCCGCACGCTCCAACGTTTGCCTAACGCAGAGGCGGCTGGGAAGGAACCCAGCGGGTGCCTACAAAATCACGAGGCTTGTGGACGAGGCAGAAACAGCTTTGTCGATGAGTGGATGACTCCTGGGTCGGGGAGTCTTTGACATTTGGAGATGCCATGTCTAGGTTACGTGAGAAAGAATCACTTCACATCGTGACTAAGAGAATGACTATTGAGAATAAACGTTTTCGATGTGGCAATGTGCTAGATGTGGTTTGGCACAGCAGAGAATATCAGGATACATAACAGAGTGCTGAGCTCAAAAAGGCGACAGACAGGTGAACAGGGCCGAGAGGGACACGGCCGGAACCTAAATGCAGCGCAGGGCCAGCGTCCCCGTGTGAGGGGGGCCGTGGTGCTCTCGCGATACAAGAAGACAGCACGTTGGCCAGGGGGCTGGAAGCGGCCCTTTCACGGAGGAGCAGGCGCTGGTGGCAGTGGCCGAGGAGGCTCCGGGAAGGCTCGAGGCAGGGGGCATTTCAACCGAGGGAAAGACAGGTTGAAAACAAAGACGTAAACAATACCCAGGCATGGCATTGCAGAGTCTTAAATTCAAGTCCAGGACTTGAGAGTCTCCGTGGGACTCTTGCCCTTGACTTTGTCACTCCCGTGGTGCAGGGCCTGACCAGCAAGGGTGGGCTGGGGCACATGCAGAGGCTTAGAGCAGGGGAGCGACAAGAGCCAGCTGTGCTCCCCAAACCAGAAGCAACCCCCCAGGGACCTCAGACACAGGACACCCCTCTGAGCTGCCCGCCCGCAGCTTTCTGCCTGCGGGCTGGTTTGGCAGTCCCAGCCAGTCTGGACGCACAGCGGTCCTGGGAAGCAGACAGCTCGAGGGCAGATAAGGAGATGGCAGCAGAGGGACAGCAGGACTTGCCTGCGCCTGGTCAACAGCAGTGAGCTGGCCCCACACCCGCCACACCCTGCGCCTTTGTGGTTTTACAACTAGAAAAACAGGGGCTTCTTTGTGCCACTGTCACTTATGAAAATGAGAAATAACAAACTACACATTTTTTTTTTTTTAGCCATTTCTCTTTTGTTTTCCACCAGGCACATATATAATTTGTATAAGAGCAAAGTTTAAAAAGCAGAATGAGTATTTTTAAAACTTTTGCTTCTTACTATTCACACTTTTTTAAAAGTATAAAATTTGTGAAAATCCATTTTATCTCTTTAATGTCTGAAAAATCATTTTCTATATCCTCTGTGACAAATTTTCTTCTTTAATGCAAAGAATTCCAAATGATTACAGTTGCAAGACAGACCCCAGTTCTTTCAAAGTCGAATTTCTGTTCTGTATTTGGCCTGTTACTCCCATAGGGCAGTTTTCCTATTCAATAACTTTTTATTTCAAGCAGTATTCTCTCTTCTAATTTTTATTCCAGGGCCTGCGTTTGTCCTCATTTGAAACTTCACAGATGGCAAACTCAGAGATGTATAGAGGACAAGAAAGTAATTCGTAGTGGACATCGTAGGAAAGGGAGGTACAATTATCTATAGCAATTCAAATTCAAATTTAAAACACAAGACACAGAAGAAGGCCAACATCCAGATACAGCCTTAACAGAGTAGCTGGTATTCAATTTAGCCTCCTGTCATAAACAGTTATAAAGCTGACAAAATACATGAAAGAACTATTTTCAGGCATTGGACTAGCTGCTATAAAAGACTTGATCTTGAGAGAAGGGAGAGAAAGGTGATGAACTTTTACCTTTATCCCAGATTTCTTTTAATTTATGTATTTATTATTATTATTTACGCCCACAGCCCCTGGTCTTCCTAGGTGGTCTCCCATCCAAGTACTAACCAGGCCCGACCCTGCTTAGCTTCCGAGATCAGACATCAAGCTTGTTCAGGGTGGCGTGGCCGTAGACCACGGAGCGTGGCTCCACTGGGGCATGAACCCAGAACCTTCTGCGTGTAAAGCAGACATGCTCACCGCCACACTATGGAGCCACATCCCCCAGATTTCTTGCTGGTGGCATTTTCGAACTAAGCCAGAGGACAGTGTGGGACCCAAACAGAAAGCAGGGGACTTGTTGGACAGAGTAAACAGAGATTGGGGTTCAGGACGGCTGAGGTGGCTGCAATTTGTATCAGAGATGAGGGAGCTCGGGAAATGTGAGTACGGGGCCCCCTGGGCCCGGGTGCAGGGAGAAGCTCCAGAAGCCAGAGCAGCTACTGGTGGGCCATGAGCTGAGCGGGGATTCTGGGGATCTCCCGGTGCTAAGGCCTGGGGGCTTCGATGAGCCAGAGTTGAAGGGGTCTCGCTAAACACCGGGGCCGTGGGCCGAGACCCCAGAAGGACTAAGCCTCCAGACTCCAGCCCTGTGGTGACTCCAGCCCTTACAAACCCTAGAAACGAGCCTCCGTAGGAGAAAGCTCATCTGCCAGCACATCAAATGCCTGCCAGAACAGAACTCCACACCCTTGAAAGGAAGACAGCAAATTCCAGACGCTCAGCAATGCACCGCTCGCAATGTCCAGCACACGATAAAAAATGATTAGCTAAGAGAAAACGCAAGAACACGCGATCCACAACCAGGAGCAAAATGCCAGAGAGACAGACGAGGAGGTGGCACAGGTGTTGGAATTCTTAGACGAGGACTTTAGGGCAGCTATCATAACTATGTTCGAGGTTAAAGAACCAGCCAACCAACAAGTGAACCAACCGAGCTGTCTGTAATGAGTGACTAGATGAGCACCATCGGCGGAGAGAAATGGAACTACGATGGGCCACACGGGAGGTCTAGCGAAGGCCGGCCGGCCGGGATGCGGAGCAGACGCCCGGCCACACGCCGCTGGCGGGAATGCAGAATGGTACAGGCGGTTGGGAAAACAGTTTGGCAGTTTCTCCAAAAACTAAGCAGGTACCTACGGTATGATGCAAAAATGGTACCCTTCGGTATTTATTCCAGAGAAATGGACTAATGGTCACATGGAAATTCGTCCGTGAATGTTCAGGGCAGCTTCATGCACAAAAGTCCCAAACTGGAAACAACACAGATCTCCTTCAATGGGTAAAAGGTTAAAAAAAAAAAAGAAAAGGAAAATCATGGTACACACACACCATGCAATACTTTTCAGCAAAAAAAGGAAAAAAAAAAAAGGAATGAACTACTGATACACACAGTAAGCTGATTGGCTCTCCAGAGAATGATGCTGAGTGAAAACAGCCAATCCCAGAGGCTCACACACTGTATGACTCCATTTGTACAAAATTCTTGCCATGACACAATTATAAAAATGGAGCTCAGATCGGTCAGTGGAAGCCGTTTAAGCTGGCTTTGGTGTCTTCTGGCAGGTTCTGAACATTTCTTTGAACATTTCTCACTTCCGGGCACAAGACGTTCCGGGCTCATCTTGTGGCCTTTTCCCTGCCTCAGCTCCAGAACCCGCCATTTCTCCACGGAACTCTGGGTCCCCTTGGCGTAAACCGGTATTTAAAAACAAAGATCTGAGCGCTCGGTGTGCACACTGCTACGAAGGTGTAAGCATTTCTGTGCTCTCTCGGTGGCCGGAGGGAGGAAGCTGATGTGAGAATGCACACACGTGTGCACACACACACGTACGCACACACACGCACACACGTGTGCATGTGTACATACAGTACATGTAAAGCACACTCACACCTACATTTATTTATTCCTGTCTCTATCTCTATCAGAAACCACGGTTCATGCTGCCACAAAATAAGAGTTCTTGGCTAGAACCAATGATTCCATCTTTGAACCAGTGGTTTCAGAATCCAGAGGAAGGAAGATACACTGGAGTGAGTACGAAAGCACGGACAGTTGCCGGCGCAGGAAGTTACTTTGGTGGCTCTGAGGGAAGTCATTACTGTCAGCTCCTTGCCTGCGTCTCGTCCCCAGGCTCTGCTTCCTCTTATGAAAAGAAAATGTCATGCCAAATGGCACTGTCATAAAGGTTTAATTAAACTGCCCTGCTACGATTAAGACGAGCATGTATTAGGTCCCTACAGTGTGCCAGTCATTGTCACGTTAATTATCTCACATTTCCATGACACTTTATAACATTATCTCCTCCTGAGAGATGCTTTACTAATTCGTGCTTAGAGAAACGGAATTCCGTGTTCTTCCTCTCTGGGCTCATTCTACAGGGCCGAGCCTGTGCCTTCTTGGGCCACCTCTTCTTCCCCTGACATAGGACATGCCTACTTCATTTGTGGCATGAACATTCACGCCAGGCCCTGTAGCTGAGGGTCAGGGAAAAAGTCACGATTAACAGCTGAACCTTGAAGGACGAGTAAAATTGTTAGCCAGATGGACAAAGTAGGAAAATTTAGGCTCCACTTAAGATACCCTAGCTCTTCCCCGCAAAACTGCGCCCCAGTGGCAAACAGTATCAATTAATCGAGAACTTTCTTTCAAAAGGTTAGAGAGCCAGGACTATCCCTCCTCCTCTTTTCCTCCCCAGTTTAACAACTGTTTAGATCTTCTTTTGAAATGATGTTTCCAGAATAAAAAAAAAAACAAAACACGAAACTAAGACTCACCTCTGACTCCTCTCAGGAATGTCCAGCACAAACCCAAACATCATCTCGGCGATTTTATTGGAGCTGCAGGTGGGGGTCCTGTCCACCTCCACGGCTATGGACAGCATCCTTTGCAGCTGGCACACGATCCTGGCGCCAGAACACAGAGCACACGTGAGCGGGAGGTCCGGTGAGGAGCCGCCCGCTGGCCGGGGGACGGTCCCCACCAGTGTCCTCCTACAGGGCCTTGTAACGCACACACTAGGTCAGGGAGGACGACTCAAGCCATCAGCATGCTTTGATTTAGCGAAGTCAGCTCCCTGAATCCCTTCTGCCACATCCGACTGTCTGAACCTCTCAGAACCTGGGGTTGAGCTGCAGAAGCACGCTGCTTTAAATTCGAAAACAGAAACAGACCATCTGAAGGAGCTAGAGACGATAAAGGCCACCTAACCTTTGACCTCTTTGTTTTACAGGTGAAGAAACAGATCCAGAATGGCTGACGATTATCTGGATTTCTCTGAGACGGGACAGGGGAAGATGGATCATTACCGCATAGTTTCCTCCTGTTACCGGCTCCTTGACACCAGTCTTTTACGAAGTCCGGTCTCAGAACGTCCCCTGGTGGAGCGTGACCCCCTCTCCCATCAGCCCTCTGATGTGGCAGGAGGAATCGGGCCGCCCCTTGGGAAGGCGGGCCTGGCCACAGGTCAGCCCGTCCTAGCGCGCAGCAGGCAGGATCTGGGATGGGAGGGAGGGCTCCGTTTTCAGAACATCCGCGGCCAGGTGGACGGGGCCTTGGCAGATTCCTGGTCTGCAGTGACAAACTACTAATGCCACCTGCTCCGTAAAGTTGTGAGTGCTTCGCAGGGCACCTGCCAGATGGGCGCTTGTTAATGAAAAATGGAAGCGCCTATTATTGTTGTTAAGATCATAATAAGCCGACTTTGAGAGGACCCTATTTTTGTTCCTACTACTATTTATTTACAATAAATTATTATTATTATTATTATTATTATTATTATTATAATTAATGAGATTAGCTTCTGTTGGAGGAACGGAGTCTGCCTCTCTCCTGGACTTCCCAATCTGTCCAAGTAAATGCTCCATTGTTTCAAACATTCCCCCTTGAGAAACGAGATTATCTCTAGATGGGTTAAAACCCATAGGTCTTCTGTGAAAATCAGCTTGGTGCCACGAGTTTATAATACAGCATTGAGAATTTAGGCGCAAATGCTGTGTTTGAAATGTCCGTTGGACGGCTTTTAATGGTACGATGGACAAGGAGGGTGAGTGACTATTTGTGCAAGGGCAGCTCCAGCCCCTCGACCCCAGAGGAGAAAGGCCAGGCGTGTTTCTGGTGTGCCCTGAGGTGCCGGGACCTGCCCTGGCCTGAGCCGGTGCGGTTAGAACTGGCTGGAACCTGCCAGACGGGGGGTGGGGGGGTGAGATGGAGGTCTTTGAGGACCAGAGACTGCGGGACACCACTGCCCAGGGCTCCTTCTCTTCCGTCAGCTGAAGGGACGAGCAGCTCTAACCCCCACCGTCCCATGGAGTCCAGGAAAGGGAACACTGTCTGTCGCACTCCGGCTTTGCCAGTCTGTAGTCACTGAGTGCAGCCCTATCCACGTAGGGGGCAGGCGCCTGCTTCTGAGCTGCCTTTGGGATTAGACACTCAGCCTTCGGGCACACAGGACGGTCTTTAATCAGAACGTGGCTGGGTCATTTGGGGGAAACCACTCTTAGGGAGTGGCGCTGTTCTGGCCACCGGCACACCCCCAGGGCCCCAGGACAGACGGCGCGCCCCGCCCCTTACAGCCGAGCGGCGTTCTTTGCCAGGTCCGGTTGGAGAGGGTGGTGGCTACTGCTGGCCTTCGGGTTTCCGGCCCCCGATGAGCTCTGACTCCCATTTGCCGGCTGAGTCAACCCGTCCTCAGTTACCACTTTCACCAGCCACTTGATGACGTCCCTGCGAAGGAGAAGGGGTGAGAAGGGACGTTCAACCGTCTGCTTCCCTGCACGGTGCGCAGAACTGCGGCCCTGACCTGGGCTCCGAGCCCCCTGGCTTTCCCCAGCCGCAGAGAAGAGGACCCTTCGCTATTTTAACATTTCAACGAGTCTAATGGAAACCACATAGTTAACTGCAGTGAGATTGTACATGCTAACTAGAAGAGCCACATTTTTCTTTGAGTGATCATTCTTGAAAGCTATCTCCACGGTAAAGAACATTATCTGTGGCTTCCTGATCAGAAACATTCCTTGACAAGGTTGTAGGTTGGACTGGAGGTCCACAGAAGCCCTTGCCGGCTCTCTTTTATTAGGTGTTATCTACTAATGCTAATAACAAAGTTTATAGAATTACAGTGGAGTCATATTTTACACAGGGTGTGGGCTCTAAACGTTAGGACAGTAGAAACATTTTGTATCATCGAAATGACTTTTGACAGTCACTCAGGTTAACTCAGGTAAAAATGGGAGCTTGAACACACACATCTAATTTTGCTCTTTTCCTAAAATCCTGCTGGTACTACAGTAAATAATTTTTAAAAATCCACAAGCAAGGGGAGAAAAGGAGGAAATTTTGGAAGCTGGAAGAAAAATGAAGTAGATTTACAAAATAGAATATGACATAGTAGTGAGAATGGATAAGCTACAATGACAGCTAATAATGTGGACAAATCTTAGTACTCCGTAGAGTAAGTGAAAAATAAAAGATTTTTTTAATATACTAGATTACATACGGCATGATACCCTTTCATATACAGCTGAAAGGAACGAAAATCAAAATATATACCTGATAGGAACACAGGCAGATGCAATAAAACCACATAAGGAGGAAAAGAAATGATAGACATTCGGGATGTTGCTTATATTGGGTGCAGGAAGGTGCAAAAGTGGGTGACAGGGGTGGATATGTGGTTAGACACAGATTCATTGTCAAGGTCCCCGCCTTGAACTTGGGAAGCTGGCTAAGAGACCCGGATTACAAAATCAAAAGTAACCAATTAACAAAAGTAACCAATTAAGTAAACAAAGCAAGTGAGTCGTGTCCAGGATAATGTTTAACCTAAGTCTACGACTTTGGCCAAAGGATACATTTTAACTGACAGCAGGATTGGGAAAGCTGAACCGTAAACCAGCAGTGGCAAAGAGCAATCTTATTTAATCCTATTTTAAAAAATAGAAAAAAAAAAAAAAAGAATCTGCAATAAGCTCTGAAAATGGCAGCGTGAGGTTCGTCTGCAGTGAGGGTGGAGGGGTAAACTAAAACAGGGATGATGAATTATACGATGTCTAAGAAACTTCCAGACCCCTAGATCTTCTCCCCCGACCCTGCAGACTACAGGTAAATCCGTGGAGGGGTAAAACAGGGGGTCTCTGGACTGGGACACCAGGCACAGAGCAGAAACAGGCGGCTAAGTGGACAGGCGCACGCTGAATGCAGAGACCCTCGCCATCGCCCCACACCTGTCCTCCAAACCCTGCATCCCAGTCTTCAACGTTCACGTGGGAGACCGGAAGTCTCCTAAGGAAACCGCACCCAGCCAACAGGAAAGACCTGGACCACGGGCGGGGTACCGTCTAGCCGACAGGAGGCCGGTTCCACCTACTGGGAAGTTCAGAAATGACGGGTCCTCCAGAACTTCCAAAAGCTTTCGCGGCTGTCACCCTTACACGTGGATGGACTAGCGAGGTTTAGCAGACATCCGTGCAAGGGCTCAAACAGGACAGACAAAGACCGACACGGCCAACCTGGTCCCGAAGGTTTTAACCTAGTTGGACAAAACAGACTTCATGCAGAGAATACACACAACAGCTGTCGTTAGCATCCTCAAAGTGTGGATCCGTGAAAGAAGGGGACAAGAACAGAATGCTATTGGTTGATTTTAAAGAGAAACATTTACAGAAATAAGTAAAAGAACTCTTAGAAGTTGAAACCATGAACACAGAAATGAAACTATTGTTTCTAGACTGAAATGGTCCACGCAATGCCCCGCATAGACCTACGAAAAGCACAGTGGGCAAAAGGAGAATTCCAGAACCTTCCAGAGATCAAGACCAGGGCACAGAACAAGAATCAGTAATCAAAGCAGCTTATGACCCAACAGCGATTCTGGAAGCTGGAAGATAATAAAGGATTTCCTTCAACACTATTTCTAGAAAAGTGATTTCTAACCTAAAATATCTATACTCGGTTATCAACCAACGTGTGGGAAGCAAAAGATATTTTCAGACATAAATGATCTCAAAAATTTCACTTCCCACGCACCTTTCTAAGAAGCTTCTGGAGACGGGTCCATCGAAACGAGGAAGTAAACGAAGAAAGAGAAGACGAGGGACACACAAACAAGAGACCCAGCGCCGGGCACAGCGAAGGGACTTCTCTCTCCCACGCAAGGCCAAGACTGGCAGAGGGGACCCCCACCCGGACCGAGGCGGTGCTCGCCAGACCCTCACTGTGAAGAAATCAGTAAGGGTGTCCAGTGCAAACCAAACGTCTCGCAAAGAATATGAGGAAGCTAAAAAGAAGACAATTATTAGTGACGTCTAAGGAACATAAAAGGTTTGTGTGACAGGAAACGTACTCATCATTTAGTCCTTGGCTCAGCCCCGACTTCACACGTAGTCCCCGTAACGGAAACCCTGCACCTGACCTACGCAAAGTGATGACCTGACTACACTCAGGGTGGGGGCCTGCGAAATGCGGGCGAGAGGGAGGGAGGAAAGGGAGCTGTTTCCTCATCTTTCGCGTGGGAAATCAGTAGATCACAGCTAATAATGAACAATCAAGAGTTAGCAGAAATGAGCAGGTTATTTAGCCACACAGAGGTAAATATCCAGAGAGTCACTTAAATAAAAGACTCGGAAGTAGTTACCCCTGGGGAAAAGGCAATGCAAGGGACACGGCCTGGGAAGTGGCGTATTTCTTACATCTTGGAGAACTGGTTTACTCCGTATGCACAGTTAAGAGAGAAAACAAAATCCTTTACGAAGGGGTCTTATGGGGACTGCCTCAGCATCTATCCCTCTTTTTAAAAAGTTATCTGTATAATTCCTACACCATAATTGCACAGAGGTCTTTTTTGACAGACACATGCACACAGCCGTCATCCCATACCCATCTCTTACTGAACCAGACAGCTGGTTTTCCCTCCATCTGGATCAGGTGATGTTTTTCACTGATAAAGCATAAAAGGGAGGACCTGGCCTGCGTTTCAAGGCCACCGATGCCTTTCTTGAAACCCAAGGGCCACACTCCGCACAGAGGGAGGCCCACGGCAGGACAGGTGGAAGCGATGACACCGCTCGGGGTGGGACGGTGCCTCCCGTCATCCACCCAACCTGGAGCCTGCGCTCACACGGCAGAGTGGCCGACGGTCACTCGCACTGTCCAAACTGTCACTTTTTCATCGAAAACCCACCTACGCTATCCTGTGCTCTTTGTAGATTTTCTGCTTTACTGATAGTCTACCCCTTTACCGGAGAATGTTTAAACTCCATATAAAAGGGCTCTAGGGAAATGATACAGACGTGAAAACTAAGAAACGGCCTCCTTTGTTCATTAAAGCAGTTATGATAGCATCCCACGCTGGCCCGTAAAACTATTCTTAGCGAATACGCGAGAACACGTGGAAACATGAAAACGAGTGGAAGATTTTCAATGATGCTCTGAAAAAAAGGAATGCTGGTCTATCAGCCTGTGAGAACCGTTTTCAAAAGAAGCAGGGATTGTATAGCTCCAGGAGGAAGATGCCGGCAGGAGGGCCCTACCCCCGAAATCACATCCTCCCCCGATACAAGGATAGGGTGGTTGCCCTCTCTGAAGCTGTCCCTGATTCTAGGAAAAGAGAGAACACGTGCTGGCAGCCTGATTATCCCTCACTGTCAGCCACGTGACTGATTGTTGTCACGTTACTTTTCAGAAAGCGGTAGTGGCCAATGTTTGTCTTGAGTTACGCAGCAGGATGGAGATAATTATAAAAGTTTTACAGGAGTGAAGGTTTCTCCTTGGATCTCATGAGGTCATTTGGACAATAGTGACATAGGCCAAAGGAAGTCTGATGACCGTGACAGAAAAGCACACAGCTCGGTGCCCGGTGCACGCTTGGGACAGACAGGGGACGTGTCAGGGCCGCTGACAGTTTCGCTAACTCTCCCCGTCACGCTGTCCCGACGACTAGAATCTCTCACCCCCCTGACGTTCTCTGGTCCACCCTCAGCCCCCGCCTCTCTCGTCGCCCCCGGGCTCAGGCGACCGGTTACCTGACGTTGTGGGGCTGCTTGTCACAGGACAGCACGGTGCTGGCGATGGACTGCTGCAGGTGCTGCCGCTGCTTCCTCAGGGTGTGCTGGAAGTCATCCTCCAGCGTCTGCACGACGTAGCGCAGAAACAGGAGCCGCCCGGGCAGGTTCTGGCCCTACAGCGGGAAAGACGAGAGAGAAGTGGCTCCTGTGTCCCGCATGCCAGCGAGCAGGGCCCTCACAGATGCTGAGGGCAAAGGCAGGCCACGCGTCGGCCAGTGTGTCTGTCCCGGAACGGGAGACAGATGGCAGTCTGGGTCACCACGAAAGAGGACACAGAGGGCAATGCCACAGCCTGAAGTCTGAGGACTTTCTGACTCTAAGAGACGGCCACAGGAAGCCATTCTCACTCTCATTAACCCTGTCCGTCTCAGAATAAACCCCAACCCGTGGCTATCGGACCAGAAAGGAACTGGTTCCTAATGACACTGCTGGGCTGCTAGACTGAGCCACCCCTGCCACCACTGCTGAATCTTTAGGAGTGCGAACTGATGCATAGGCTTAACCGTGTCGGCAAGCCCGGGCTGGATTTGGGGTTACAGGTGAGATGATCCTAACAGATGAAGCCCAAACGACACAGGTAGAGATCACATAGGAATTTCAGGATGGGTTTTTCTACTACTGCAAAAAAAATGCTGTTAGGATTTGAACAGGGATGTGTTGAATCCATGGATTGCTTTGGGCAGTCTGACATCTGAACATTTAGTCCTCCACTCCATGAATGTAAGACATCTTACCATCGGCGATGTTTTATAGTTTTCGGTGTGTGAGTTCATCTTTGATTAGGTTTACTCTTAAGCATTTTACTATTCTTGATGCTATTTTAATGGAATTATTTTCTTCATTTCCTTTTCCGATTGTTCATTGGTAGCATAGAGAAACGCAACTGAGTTTTGCATGTCGATTTTGTATCCTGTAACTTTGTGAAGTTTATTGGTTCTGGGTCGTCCTGTGTGGAATCTCTAGGGTTTTCTACATCAAAGAGCATGTCTTCTGTGAACAGAGATGATGTTACTTCCTTTCCTTTCCTCTTTGCTCTAGCTAGAACTTCCAGTGCTACGATGGATAGATGAAAACAGGCATCCTTGCCCACTTCCTCGCCTTAGAGGAAAAGCTGTCAATATTTCACCACCGAGTAGGATGTTTGCTGTGGGTTTTTCACACAGGGCTTTGATGAGGCAGTTTCCTTCCACTCCTAGTTTGTTCAGAGATGTTATCATGAAAGGGTGTTGGATACTCTGCATCAGTTGAAACGATCATGTGGTTTTGGTGCTTTATTCTGTCAATGGGATGTATTGCACTGATTGATTTTCCTATGTCGAATCATCTTTGGTTACAGTGTATAATCCCGACGACATTCTGCTGAGTATTTTGCATCGATGCTCACAAAGGGTATTGGTCTGTAGCATCCTTGTGGTGTCTGAGTCTGGCTTTGATATCCGGGTGATGCCGGCTTCCTAGAATGAAACCTTGTATGACATCTATCTTTTAAAATCTATTAAGACTTAACGTGTGGCCTGCCACACGGTCTGTCCTGGAATATGTCCTGTATGTGCTGAGAAGAATGTGTATACTGCTGTTTTTGGAAGAATATTCTGTATATAACTGTTAGATCTTGTTGGTCTATTATCTTGAGTTCTCTCTTATCTTCCATCTGTTCTATCCATTACCAAGCATGAGGTACTAAAATCTTTAACTATGAACATAGAACAATTTCTCCCTTCAATTCTGTCCTTGTTTGTGTCAGATTTTGATGGTCTGTCATTCGATACATAAATGTTTATAATTATTACATTTTCTAGCTATACTGTAACTTTTATTAATATGTAATGTCTTCCTTTGTCTCTTGTAACATTTTCCGATTTAAAGTTTATTTTCTCATATGATTACAGCCACCTGTGCTCTTTTGGTCACTATTTGCATGGAGTATCTTTTCTCACCCTTTTATTTTCAATCTACTTGTGTCCTTGGATCTAAAGTGAGTTTCTTGTACACAGCATGTAGTTGGATCTTGTGTTTTTATCCATTCTGCTTTTATCTCTTTTGCTTGAAGAATTTAATCCATCTACATTTAAAATTACTGATAAGAAAGGACTTAATTCTGTCCTCATGCTATTTGTTTTCTAAATGCCTTATAGCTTTTTTGTCCCCAATTTCCTGCGTTACTATTTTTTCTTTAGTTAACTTTTTGTCATGAAATGTCTAAATTCCTTTCTCATTGCCTTTTGGGCATATTCTACTGTTTTTGTGGTTGCCATGGGGATCATTATATTTAACATTCTAAAGTTATACTATTCTGATTTGACTTCATACCAGATTAACTTCGATAATCTACAAAAACAAACAATATACTAACATACCGAAACTCTGCTCCTTTATAGCTCTGTCCCCACCCCTTTTGGTTGTTGATGTCACAAAATCACAAAACTACATCTTCACACACCGTGTGCCCCCAAACAAATGAATCCTTCTTTTAAATGCATTAGTTACTGATGGGCAGGGCTGGTGGTACCAACTCCCTGGGCTTTTGTTCATCTGGGAAGGAATTTATTTCTCCCTCGCTGTGTCCACCGAGTTCGTGCAGGGCACCGCGAGGCCCTGGGACCACTCAGACCTTTTCTGGGGACGCGTGTTCTGTGGGCTTGCGCATGCGCTCGTATCTGTCTTGCTGTCCTGAGTGGCTTGGCCCTTTCTTCCCAGGAGCCCGCGGCCTCGTCCTCCCTCGGTCTCTGCCTGGGGAACTGCGCGCTCTGTGGCTCTCACATGTCATAATGCTCACCTCTCTTTTCAGCAGCTTCTAATGGTCCCCGTTCCCTTCAGTGCCCTGAGTCAGGCGAGATAGACATGACCCCTCGGGCGGCCCCCTAACAAGCCTAAACGCTGGACTCAAAGTCCACTCTTTGGTGTCCGCGCTGGGCAAGGAGCCGGGCTGTGGGACAGATGCTCCCAGCTGCCCTGTGTGCTGTGCCAGGTGGAGGGACGGGCGTGGACACAAACACCACAGACTTTCCTCCTCCTTCCTGTGGGGTCCCTTCTCGGTCACGCACTGGCCTGGATACTGCTGCTTCCCAAACAGTCTCTACAGTTGTCACAAAGGTGTTCTGGTCCACATACGGTTGTTAACTTGGGGTCTCCACAGGGCAATGAGGGCCTGGAGCTTCCTTGTCTGCCGTCTAAGCGGTGTCTCCCGGAGCAGCCTTCTTCCAGCTACTTCGCTCCAGTCTGGACTGGTCGCTCCCCAGTTCTCCCGCCCACGGCGACCTCACTCTCCTGGATGAGACCAGTGTTCCCCGGATCCTGTGTCTCCTTTTTCGATTACGTCCCCATTCTCTCAATGCATATCTTCAATGAACCTCCTAAGAAATGAGGTGTGGGGATATTTTTCACCTACGTGTCTGGAAATGTCTTTATGTTCCCTTCACACTTGACTAATAGTTTAGTTGAAAACTATTCTATGCTGAAAGTAATTTGTTCCATCCAGGGCTTTGGGGTGAGCAGACAGAAAAGCTGGCAGGTGTAGGGTTGCCGAAAGGTTAGAATGCAGATTTTTTTTCTGGAGTCCCAGCTCTACACCAGCCGCCTTCACCTATGACGGATGGTTCATTCAGTGTCTTCAGACGACGAATCCTCTGGCTTTTTGCCCGAAGGGTAGGTAACCTGGTTACCTGGCAACCGAACCTTCTGTACTCAAGCACGGAAAAGTTGTCATCTACAAATCCTCAACGCATTGACAGCCCATATTGGACTCCAACCCTCTTACGTAGTGTGTTTCTGAGGCTAAAAGCCCTCTGCTCCAGTGGGCAGAGCTGTCCACCCCGAGTGGCTGCAGCCCCGTCCACGCGCACTCGAGCCTCTCTGGCTCCCTCTGCTGGGCTCCCTCGGTCCTCGCTGCCACACAGCCTGGAGACCTTCCAGTCTTCATTCACTTACATCGTGCATCCCTTATTTTCATCGCCGCAGATTTATAACTTTCTCTCCCCATTTACTGTTCTTTGTGATGAGCTCTCAAGAAGGAGAGGGATAAGTGAGTGTATTCAGTCTTGAACTGGAAGACAGCACGTACCATTTCAATGGGGAGGAGGGTATAAGGAGAGAATAATGCCAACGACATTACTAGCGGATTTGCTATTTCTCGTTTCGTTTCTAGTTAGAGCTTCCTGTGCCAAAGACACGCCCCCATCACTGCCACTGCCGTGTTACCTCTTCCTCCATCACGTACGTCAGCAGCTTCCAGTCCCACTCCACGGTCTTGGCGTTCGCAGGGTGAAGCCTGGAAGGCAAGCGACAGCCGTTAGCATTCTGGACAGGTTCGTGGAAGGGGGGGCGGGATCTGGAAGATGACAGAAGCGAGAAGCCTCCTCTCATGCTCAGGGCTGTTGCCCACCCTTTGATAAAATGCGTCCTCTGAGGACAGTGGGACTTTCGGCTCAAAGGTGGGCGGGCCCGTGTCTCCTACTGTGCCGTTAAAACCCACAAGACTCATGTGATTCTAACGGAAGCGGACTTTCTCTCCCACTGGGAAGGTCATCAAAGCTAGCGGCTGAGAAGGCCACCGCGTGGGGCCCGCAAACGGAAGCGAAGCAGAGCTGAAACATGGATCCTTGCAACTGGTTTCTGAACCGAATTAAGTCCCGTCTCATTCCTAGGTTTCTAGTAACATGAGTCATTCGATTCTCTTGGACTAGCTGTCACAGGCAGTTTGGATCGGGTTTCCCGGCGCTTGCGACCCAAGAAACCGTGACGTGCTAGGTGGCCCTCTCTAACGGTTAGCGGAATGAGGTGTGTAGGCAACAGAAAGCAGCCCCGGGTCCAGCATCTACGGCGCGTACTGTTGGATCTTCATGAGCAGCATGTAGGCGTCCTTCAGGACATCCACGGTCTCAGAGTCACTGAGCAGGATCTTCTGGATGATGTGAGACACGATTTCTCTGGGCGGGTAATGCTGCGGTGACACAAAGTCCATCAGAAACTGTACCGTCCCCAGGGGGAAATTTTCTTCAATGGTGTTTGTCACCATCCTCAACCTTCGATGAGGGATGGGTTCTAATTTCTGACCTTTGCTCTGTGGAGATAAAAGGAAATAAATTAGGATGGGTTTCTGTGGACAAACAGGACAGACACAAGGAGGTTCTGGAAATAGGCTGAACACTGATGTTTTCCACGCAGTTGAAATATTCATAAAAAAGGAGTTTTTCTGGAAAGCCTTAGCTAAAACCCTTCTAGTGACATGGGAAAATGATGCTTATATGAAGTTAAAAAATATAAGCATTCGAAGTTCTACATATAATGCGATGTCATCTGCGTTAAAATATAGCACAGAAAGTAATGTACAAGAGTCTAGAGCTAGCTGAAATTGACTTTGGAGTAAAGGTGATAAAATATTTAGAAGCTGTCATAATATTATATCAGATACCAAAATAAAGAAATGAAAAAAAATGTTCTAAACATGTTTGATTGTTAGTTGAAGAATCTCACGCTGCTGATTTTAAGTCAATTTTAAGTAAATTTTAAGTCACCTTCTCCCCTCCAGAAGTACGTGTATAAAGACTGGGAGAGAATATGTGAAAAGTGCTTTTCTATGATCTGAGTGGCAGAATTATGGGTGATTTTTTTTGTCTATACATATTTTTTATATTTTTCAATTTTCCCATAACAGACATATATTACTTTCATAATCAGAAGGAAACCAAGCCTTAAAAAACCTGTTTGATACAGGAATGTAATAACAATTATAAAACAATAATTTATCCTCAATTCTCACAACCCTAGGAGATTCACACTATTCGTATTCCTATTTGACAGACGAGGAAACCGAGATTGAGAGAGTAAGCATTTGTCATACAACTAATGGCAGAAGCCGGCATCCTTCGGTGATCTCACTTCAGATCCACCCTGTAAACCTGTACACTCCATAAACACCACCAAATCCCAATCACTAAAAACTTTTAATATGTATACAAGGCAAGCAGGAGGGAAAAACACCGAATTATTAATAATCATACATGCTGACTGTCGCCAGTAGGGGTAACTGCATTTATATTTCATAGTTTAAAATGTTTTCTATCAAGCAAGCATTATTTTTAAATTCCGAGAAGTATTCATTTTAAACCGAACAGAGACTCGACAGCTTATGCGTGACAGGAAGACGGTGACGGCTAGAATCGCCCTTTCGGAAGGTCTCAGATCCCCTGAGGGTAAGGCCTGATGTCGCCGATGAGTCCAGTACTGTGAGTGGCATGTAAGGAAGAGCAAGGGAAGATGAGAGAAGGACAAAAATCCTGCGTTGGTGACTATTTCACGAGTGGTGCATTTTACAATCTCACACCTGTGTTGTTTGTTTCCTGCCTACAGATGGGGACATCTTCAAACAGATAAAGTTTATCCATTGTTCTGATGCCTGTACCTTTAAAAAAAAAAAAACCTAATATTTATAGAGCACTTTTACGAGCCCTGAAAGGTGGCTTCGTGCTTTACGTGTTCACGTTTAAGTCAAACAACTCTGTGATCTGGGCGTGACCACTTGGTGTAGAGCTACCCAAGGAGACTCCGAGGAGTTAAGGCCACTGGCTGGTAAGTGGCAGCGTGGGGACTGGCTAAGAAGTTCTGGGGGAGAAAGTGACCCAGTGAAGAAATACTTATTATTAAAGGCCCCAAAGAAATCTGGCGTCCAGACGTCTTCCAGATGGCTGAGGTGAGAGAGAGAAATAAAGAAGAATCCGCTCTATGTCACCTAACTGCCACCTTATGATCTGAGCTACGTGTACAGAGACGGGGGACACGGCCTCTGCACCAGCATCTCCCGATGGCTTCTCCAGCCGTGCCCTACGGCCGTGACGAAGAAAACAAACTCCTCCAAGGCCCCCAAGCGCCCTTGATAATGAGCACACGTGTCACCGACCTGAGCCGAACCCATAGGAAAAAAGAGAATGGGCTAGCGATTGAGAGTCCTTTGGAAGAAGAAATTAAATTAACATAGCAACAATTAAAATGAGAGAAAACAATTTGCTGACCAAGGCCAAATCCAGGTGCCTGCCGGATGCGCCGAGCTGGACCACGGATGGCTCCGGCAAGGAGAACGCACCTTGTGCCCCTGAGCTGCCTCAAGCCAGCCTAACGACGTTGGGAACGTGATTACGGATACTGAGAAAACCGCTTCCTGTCGTGGGACGTAGCCCTAATTTTTTTTTCTTACACGTCTGGTTTGGTTCTCACAGATCAATGAAGACCAACGGGAAGTAGCAGTTCCGCTAAAGTCTTAAAATTGAATTTCCTCCCCCATAGTTGGCGCCACTGAAGGGTCAAGAGTATTATTACTTCTGCACACGGGAGCTGGACTAAGGGCGTCGTGAAGACACAGGGATCGGAGAGAAGCACGTGATGAAGGCCTGTGATGAGCCAGACAGCACGGGCACTTTCCGTACGTTATCTCACGTTTTATCTCCATCGCACAGGTAGGAAAGCGAAGGCCCAGCGAGGTAAACTGAGTGGGACTGAACTCTGAAGCCAGATCTGACTCCACACTGGTTCCACCAGGAGGGGAAGGATACAAAGGTCAAGTTCAGAAGGGTCCTGTTCTCCCACGCGCGCTAACCTAACCTTACGCTGGCCCTGTCGGAGGGGCCGCTGAGCCCTAGGGGAAGGCGGGTGAGCTCACCTCGCGGAGGTCCTTGTCGGGAATGAGTGTCTGGAAGAAGAGGTGATGCACTGGAGGCCGCAGGAAGTACTTCAGCCGGTGCAGGCACGGTCTGCTGTACAACCCACCTTCTGGCGCCCGCGCTTGCACCTGGGCAGGCCCGGGGTTGGCGGGCTCTGGTGGGGACACCTCCTTTCTGGCTGGAGGCACTGTGACAGGGAGCCAGGGAACTTTCTCTAAGGGAGTTTCGGACTGGGGGGACTCTGGGCTGGGCGAGCAGCTTGGAGAGGACGGAGCGGAGATGTCCATGGGCGTGTCACCGTTCTGCATGTCATTCTGGGGAGAGGCGGGCCTGTCGCGCGGTAAGGGAGGCAAGTGTCCAGGTAAGGGCGGCATGTCTCCACGCGAACGTAGCACGTCCCCCGGTAGGCGTGGGGCTTCTCGAGGCGGAGGCGGCATGCCTGTCGGTGACTGGGGCGCGTCTCCCGATGACTGCTGCATGTCTCCTGGGGACCGTGGCATGCCCTGCAGGTGTGCCACATCTTGTGGATAGGCTATGTTGTGAGGTGGGCCTGGGACACGTTGAGGTAAGCCCAGGGAGTCTTGAGGAGGGCAGAGTGAGTACGGAGTGGGGCAGAGGGAGTGTTGAGAGGGGCTTGGCAAGTGCTGAGGTGGGAAGAGTGAGTACTGAGGTGGGTGGAGTGAGTGTTGAGGGGGGCTTGGTAAGTGTTGAAGGCGGCAGAGTGAGTGTTGAGGGGAGCAGAGTGAGTATTGAGGGGGGCCTGGTAAGTGTTGAGG
>PVKZ01005994.1:0-42458 GCA_004027375.1 Macroglossus sobrinus | reverse complement strand
GAAGAAGAAGAAGAAGAAGAAGAAGAAGAAGAAGAAGAAGAAGAAGAAGAAGAAGAAGAAGAAGAAGAAGAAGAAGAAGAAGAAGAAGAAGAAGAAGAAAGAAGAAGGTAGATCAAGAACCAGGTCACACCCACCTAGGAGAGCTACTCCAGCCTGAGATGTCATCTCTCCAGACCCACCCTCAATCCTGGCCACCCACAGACTCTCTTGAAAAAAAGCAAACACACCATACTACGTACTCAGTGATTCCAGAAACTGCCAGAACGTTTCCCATTCTAATCTGATTTCTCTCACCCACACAGTCACCAAATGATCCATGTGATGAGGGATGTGCTGTTCACTGCAGACAAGATCCAACACCAATAAAATGTTCTGGCTTCACGCCGTTCGAGGGAAAGCCTGTTTTGAAATCTAGAATAAAAATAATAATAAATTTGGCAGCTGTCAGCAAGTCATAGGTAAACCAAAAACACAAGTCTTTGTCTTCTGCCTTTTTAAAAAATAAACAAGGCAAGATTTCTGTCCTCTATAGTGATTTGGGTTGCATCCCTTTCAAACCTATGGGACCATAGATTTTAGTCAAAGCTGTCACACTAATAGCAGTTTATGTCACCATCCCTGAGCCAGGGCTGCACATTAAAATATTCCTACTTCTTTTAGATCTTGGAGCTTCTAGTTTCTTTTTTTCTTCCTTTCTTTTTTTTTTTTACTTTAAATACATATATATTGAATAAAGTAATGCTAAAAAACAAGCAATTACTTTTAGAAAACTGTCCTTGTCCTCAAGACATAGGACAAACATTACTTACACCTGATAGACATAAAACTTGGTTATAACGTATTTTTATAAGTAAAGAGTATGTTTCATATAGAGCTGCATAGACTAGGAGCTAATACGAAGTCATAGGCAAGTGAAGAGTCTGGAAATTGAGGAGCTATCAGGAGCTGCCTCCTACTTTCCCCAACGAGCAAAGTGTGCAAATCAGAGACCCAGATTACTTGGTGTATTATTAGTCTACCTGAGCTGCCATAGAAGAATATTTTAGACTGATGGACTTAAAACAGCCAAATCCACTTGCTCACAAAACCAGGGAGCTGGCAGAGCTGGATTCCGGTGAGATCTCTCCCTCTGGTTTGCACATGGCGACTTCCTCCCAGGGTCTTCCCGGGGCCTCTGCCTGTGTCCTCACCGCCTGTGTCTCTTCCTCTCGTGAAGGAGACTCTGGAATCAGAATCCTGCCTTCAGGACCCCATTCAAACCTAATTATCTCCTTTAAGGCATTACTGAACGAACAGTCACTTTGGAAGTTAAGTTTCAACCTATGAATTTTTTTAGGGGGGTAGGGGTACACAATTTAGTATACGATATTGGGTACATTTTTCTTGGATCAATATTCCACTGAGGTTGTCAGTGACCAATGGACCCAAATAAGTGAATACATTTTAGGCTTAACCAGTAAACGGAGCATGATAATATTCACGTGCTGCTTCGAAACTCAAATTTGTCTCCGCTTCCGATTTTTCGTTGGCTGGATCTTTGAAAATGAACTGCAGCTTCTTACTTAACGATGTGCATTTGATATACTTAAAGGTAATTGTTTAAATGGTATTTTGGTCTCTGTTTTCCTTCCAACTCCGTTTTCATTCACTATATTTCTATTTATAGTCACTATTATAAAGAAAGACCTAAGAAACAAATATATGTAAATGTGTCTTATTACTTGCATTTCAGGCTCCCCCCTTCTAACAAACAAATAGAAAATGCATCTAGTCTGCAGTCTTAAAATAGTACTAGATTTTAAACTCATTGTAGCTACACATTTCTTTATCTTTCTAAGGGTATTAATTATACAGTCCATCCTAGATGACTTTGTAGGTTTCGTGTTTTCTTCTCTAGACATAGGAAATCTTACAGTTGTATTTGTGATATTTCCTCATCGCTGCTGCAGAAAACACACACACACACATATTTTCCATATGCGAAGTTTTCTTCCACGCTATGCTGTGTTTACACTTTCCAGAAGTGTATTCATCTCTTCTCCCTCAGCAAAAAGACTTTGAAAAGAGACCCAATGTCATGCAGCTGGATCCAAGATTAAAATCCAGCTTTGACTACAAAGTCTTTATGCTCTGACACTGCGATACGGGGTCTGTTCTCTGCTTACACCTCCACAACTGCGTTTGCTTCTGAGGTAACTGATGGAGGGAAGTGGCCGCAGGCTGTTAGCAGGTTCTGGAGCTTACGAGGTAAGCCCAGGGTGCACACAGAGAGGTTCAGGGGAAGTGGATAAAGAGAGAGAAGGATAGGGAGGAAAAATTTGGAGCTTCTGGTTTCTTTGTCCAAAGGCATGTCAGAAATGATTTTTTTAAGGTAGCCATTTCACCCTTGAATCATTCATTCTGTTTTCTCCTTCCACTTTGAAATAGACATATATATTCAAATATAGATATAATGCATTCATTCTGCTTTTTAATTCACTTTGAAAAAAGATATATTCAAAGACATATATGTGTGTGTGTATATATATATATATATTACTATATATATGTAATACAGATTTATTACACAAGGTCCCAATTTTTTAGTAGATAAGCATAATCTCTATAAAGGAATAAAGGATACCAAACTTCCATAAGCAAATACAGGGTCTTAAAGAGATTAAGATCTTTTAGATCTTAATCACTTTAATTTTGTTTATATTTTTATTTCAAACTTTCATAGAATCTTTCCATTCAAATGAGAGTTATACTTGACTGTTAACACCTTAAGGTGAACTCAGTCTCCTGTTCACTTATTATCCTCGACACGCACACCCCACCTGGTGTCCAGCACTTAGCTGATTCCCTTTCCACATTTGCTCAGCCTCACCTATGTGAAATTATTTACCCAGGTTTCAATAATCTCATATCGACCTTCCCACGGAGAGGGAGAGGCTGCCAAATTACCTGCAGGCCAGGCCCTATGGCAGCTCCCTGGATTCCTACGAGGTGGCCTTGCAACGCCATTTAGGACTGCGTTGAGAACAGTCTTAAATTTAATGCATTTTTAGACAGATGGGTCTGGGTCAGAAGCTTCTATCTGTAAAACATTTCTTAATATCTTTTAAAACACTGATTTATAAATGATGTACAACTGTTCTAATAAGTTTACGTGCATTATAAAATATAAATGTTGAGGTTTTAGATGAAAAGTGACAAGTATGAATAGAATTCTTAATATTATTTTAGCATCTTGGGGGCAGCTTGCATAGCACACGCACACACACATTCTGAAGCCTGAGTCTGTAGCATCAGAACTGTGCCGTGGCGGCAAGGAACCCCCGGAGATGTCACTTCCACTTTAAACCATTCGGTCATAGACTTACAGGAAATGAACAAGGATGGGGACTGCGACAAAACGAATAAACGAGAAACCTCATCTCAGCCCTTTTCAAGATAACCCTCAGCGACGGGCGGAGGTCGTTCCCGTGTCCGCCAGGCGGTGGCGCTCGAGGCAAATGGTGCCGCGGAGTCGTCCCGGGAAGCGCTGACCCTGAGCTTGAGCTGTTCTCAAAGCATCCTGGGTCAGGGAATGGACTTGACACAGGTCACAAAGCTCGAGTCATCCCCCCCAAGAGCACTGGGGGTGAACAGAAGAAGCCTCTGGAAGCAGCGCTGGGTGAGTCTGCGCTGCCGAGGAGACAGGGCCCTGCACACAACCGAATAAAAGGGCCCGGAAGGAGCCGGGTGTCCCCGAGCGACACTTGGTCGTGGCAAATGAGGAAACTCTAGGACGGCGTCTGCTGCAGCTTCAGGCTGGCTGCAGGAGAAGAAACGTGTTGCACGAGAGAAAAAAAAATATATTGCAATAATATATATATATTGCCCCTCAGCGGCGGGAATGCCAGGCCCGGCCTATGAGTGCTTGGGGGCAGCTGGCAGGGTCGCGCAGCCCCCGCCCAGCGTGCAGCCTAGAGCCAGCCGTGCGCGCGCACACCGAGGAAGAGAGCCGCGTCCACCGGGGAAAAAATCCCAGAAAGCCTCGAGCCTCGTTAGGAGTCAACATTCTAAAATCAACCCCCATTTTTGCTTATCGGATTTAATGCGAGGCCTTTTCCATTCGCATGTAAATGAATGCAAGGCAATTGCTTTTTCTTCGTGCCCTATGGCTTTATATAAAGTCTGATCGCCTTTTGCAAGTAAAAACATCATCTGACCTTCCGATCAGCATTTAAATCCAGGTAATTACCGTCCCTGTTTCAATAAACCTGAAAAAAAATGAAATAGGGCCACGTAGGCAAAAGTTTCATTTGCAGAAGGAAGTACCCCTCCCTAACAGCTAGGCTAGGACCATTTTGCTTGAGTGTGCGTATTTTTCAAGGGAAGACTTCTAAAACGGAATGTTCCTGAAACCGGAAAATGTAAAGGCAAATACCCGGTCTTTTCAATAAAATAAAGCATCTCCTGCATCCCCGCCTTTCATAAGAATTAAATAAACTATCCAGAGTTGTACACATGTGGCTTTATGTCCCATTTCTAAATAACCTCTGATTGGAGTCACATTATGAAAACCTCATTCGGTTCCTTGAAAATCTGGGGAAGGGAAAGGATTATGGCTCGCAACGGTGCCATAAGGAAGAATAATGAAAAGAATGAGAAAAAGACCAGCATCTTCTGGGGCGAGAACCATTTTTTATGGGATTACGCCAGGAAACACATCTCACAGAATAACACATCCCTCTCCCCGTCACGCTCAAGTTCAAGACGAGACTTCACAGCACGAAAAGAGCACCTAACCCTCTATCTATCATGTCATTTACTAGTTTTCTGTTTCATGTTGTACCAGTCCCTAGAAAATTCTCTGTGACTTCATCTTCTGACACACAAGGGCTCTCTGCTCTGGGAGAAGCCAGGTCCTACAGAGTGAAAAGCTAAGGCCCCTATTCCCCTTTAAATATACGTGCAGAGGATTCTCCCCCATTATTCAACTCTCCTCTGGCCCCCGAGAGTGTTATGCGGGTGTCGGATTGTTATCTGTTAATCGTGCCATTTGCAGAAGGGCAGAAAGACGGAAAGCATGCTGCTCGAATGCATCCTGAGCGGCTGACTGGAGAACACCTACCCCAAAAAAAAGACAGTGCTCTATTTTTTTCCCATCTGCATGCAAAGATGTGCATTTCTGTGAAATACTCCTGGTCTATAAAAAAAAAAAACAAAACAAAACAAAACAAAACAAAATGAAACAACAACAAAAAAAATGCCTATTTGAAAACAGTGCAATCATTCTCTCCAAAGTTACACCCTAACCCAATTTAAAATAGAATGAGAAACACCCCCACTGATGTTTTGGTCCAGCTCTAAATGTTGAGTGCAGAAACCAAATGTCTGAGAAGCCCATTATGTGAAAGGCCATCTAAGCTTTGGCCGTTATATTCAGAAAACAGTATCTGTTTACCAAAATTTAGTTGACCCTTCTGTTTTCTTCCTAATAAAGAATAAAGAAGGGAAAGCAGTCATTAGGACATTCCTGCCTAAATACGCAGAATAAACACTCTGCATAAAAAGACAGTGTGGATTATGTGGCCGAGAATACTGTTTCCAGAAGTAGATTTCCTGGATTCAAATCTTATCCCATTACTAGTGTGCTGACCATGGGAAAGTCGTTACAATTTCTGGGTCTCAGTTTTCTCGTCTGTTCAATGGAGATAATAACAGAGCTAGCTTTTGAGGTGGCTGTGAGGAGCAAGTTAATATGTGTAATGTATTTGGGATGGGTTCTGTGCTGGCAGCTGTGTCTGCAGGCTGGGAGGGGGCCAGGCTCAGCAAAAGAACAGTGGCTTCCGCCCGCACCTTTGCTAGGGAGCAAGCCACCCCTCCCAGCTGTCACCCTGAAACCCGCCAGCTCAGCGCCTCCCCATGTGTCCCTGGGCTCCCCCTCCCCAGCAGCTGCTGTGGCACCAAAGCTCAGAGGGAGCGAAGCCAATAGTGAGTGAGGCCGGGCGCGGGCCCTTTAAGAGGAAGGCCTCTGCCTCTCCCTCCCTGCCTCCCTCGGCCACCCCCTCCACTGTCTTTCACAGCCAGGGTTTGTGGGGAATTCTCTTCCCAACACTGGAACCCTGAGCTGGGGATCCCAGTGTGCAGCCGGGACCCCTCGCTCCTTCCCTGGGGTCAAAATGGCTCTTCCAATTCTCGAGCGCCACCTGCTGTTGTGGGACCGGGCCAGTTCACGTCTCTGCTCCTCCTACCTTCCTGAGGTGACCTGCTATTTTTCACCCTAGCTGTATGGCTTCTGTTCAGCCAGACCTCTGGCGGCTCCGCGCACTGCTGGTCTGTAGTTGTGCTATAATTTTGGTGCAGTAACTAGAGGAGGCATGCACAGCCACTGGGTCCTATGCCATCTTGAGTCCTCCTCAATTATTTTTGTTGAAAGTGACTTTTAGAAAAACAACTCCAAATTTCCTTCCTAAACAAACAAAGGACAAAACTACTATATTAGTAAAAAACAAACAAACAAACAAACAAAATGTACATTGAAAGGCATATTTGAGTTGAGGATATTTTGGAATATGTTTCGGCAATTTGGACCTGGAAATGACTATGTGGAGAAGAGAATTGCACACTGGGCATAAAGTGAGGGCAGTTTCCTCTTATGGAAGAATCGCAAAGCTTCATAAAATCCCAAAGTTTATTTCACTTAGTATCTTCTTTGAGAATCAAGGTTAAGAATTTGAACACAAAAATGGAAAAAAAAGATTTCTTCTTCATTTGAAAATACATTCAATTTAACATCTTAAGTGAAGCACCCCTACATCTTAAAAAATAAAAAAATATATATTTAAAAAAGCATTGCTGGTCCAAGAAGCCGGCATATGGCAGATTACAATGACCAAGGGCACTCGCCTCCATTAACTGATACGCCAGTGGTTTTGGTCAACAAATATTTGTTGGATGTCTTCCATTGTGCCAGCCAACAGTTCTAATATTTAAAAGCATTTGGCAAACCTTTTTTGCAATGTCTACTCAGTCCAGGAGCCTGAAGTTTTTTTTTTAAAAAAAAAGAGTCTACAGCTGTGTGAATCTCAGAAAACAGGACATCAGGGATATGTTGAACAGCCAGCGTCAACCCTGGACAAAGCCCCCTTTCAAAGAGGTAGAGGGGGAACGTCAAGAATTCTTCTTGAAAGTCTTGGTAGATGGAAAAGGTAGACAAGGGTTTGGAAGGTGATGAGACGTGGAACCTAGCAACCGAGTTCATGAAAGATTCTGGGAAAGCCGTCCCCATTCGATGTGCCAGCAGTAAACCTTAAAGGAGCAGATGCATTCAAGCAGCGAGCTTTTGAGAATTAAACGTGCACGTGACTTTGAACGGGCTCACACAGGCCCTTGACAGAAAAACCATGTCCTCCTGACGTTCCTCTCTCTGTTTGCCCGTTTGTTTAGTTGGATTGCACTGGCCATCCTACAACTGCAGAGTATAAGGGTGTACCAAAGAAAACCATTAGAGTTTATTGCATTTGCATTATATTCCAATCAGCATAGCTTCCGTTCCCTTAAAATCGACTTCCTCGTAGCCTTTATAATTACACCAGTGGTGGCTTTTGTCTCCCAGCCTCAGCAGGAAGTGTGAAAGGAAACCAATTTCCTTCTCTCTGTCAGCGGTCCACACGCGAGGTCTGCAGCTAAGTTCTAGAAAACAGCAGCTATGTTCTAAAACATTTCTGTTCTGCAGATCAAAATTTACAGTCGTGATGAGATGTATAGCAGGTCTTGTCTTTCTTTTTCCTTTAAAATGTAGCGTTAAAACTGACTCAATGAGCACAGTTTGTGTTGAAGAAAAAGGGCGTAGGAGATGCCTCTGGACCCCGGGAAGTGAAGAGTGATGGGTCTGCTGCTGGATGGACCTGGCATCTCGAGGCTCAGGGAGGTCCACGGTCCTTCCCCAGGGGGATGGGGTGGGAGACGCTTTGCCTCTAATTTCACACCGGAAGGAGAGGGAGATTGAACTGGAGTCTGCCCGAGGCTCCCTCTGTGTTTCTAGAACAATGGACGTCAGGAGCCCAGGAGGCAGCGGTCTCCAGTGAGTGAACCACGACACTCTGGATGCCTCTGCTCGGGGCTTTCCTTGGCCATGCCCCAGCCATCAGGCCCTCCCTGAGGAATAGGGCTCTGAGCCACCAGCGCCCCTAGCTCTGACCCACCTTTTGCCCTAAGCATCTCCTTAGAGCCCCTAGCAACAGGAGATAGAACCTAACATTAGCTCACAATGCAGTGAGGATGGGAGAATGAACAAACAGATATTCCATACTTGCCTGTTCTCCAGTGGGGACCAAACAGAACTGAACCCCACCCCCCTAAGGAGGGGTCCCTCTGTCGCAGGAAACACGCGGGGAACAGGGAAGCAGACAAACGAATCGCTCGCACATTCCGATGGCTTCAGCGAGGACAGGCCTGCGCTGAGTGTCAATGACCGGGGGACAGCCTACAGAGAGGGGACACGAAAGGGGACAGCTGAGGGAGTGAACGAGCCGACCCCGGGCGGGAGCGTGCAGGGCCACAGCCACGGAGAGCCCGGCGCGTCCCAGGCCAGAGAGGCCGCCGTGGCTGAGCGTAGTCGGATGGGACGCTCCCTTACGACACGCTGGGCAGCAAGCGAAGGTTTCATTCTGGGCGCAAAATGCTGCCACGTGCAGGGGGGCCCCGGGTCCTGCCTTCTTTGAGACCGATGACTAAATTGCGCCTCCAAAAGAAACCAGACGTCCACCACTGGTTCATCTTCCCCCACTGGGTGTGCTCAGCAGCTCATCAGCGTATGCTCAAGAGGCACCATCCTGCAGGAAGCCCTTAGCGGGGAGCTGACCCATGAGGCTGGGGCTTCAGTCATCGTCACACCCACGCTGGCATGTGCATTCTCTTAAGCTCTTTACAAACATTAACTGTTGACAGCTCTGAACATCCCATCCCTCCAGGGTAGGTCACCAGCCCCGTCCTACACCTGAGGGACTGGGAGCACAAAGCGATGAGTCATTGTTAGGGCGTGGCAAACATCCTCCGGCCTCTTCCTCTCCACCACCCAGGGCTGTGGACCATCCTGGCCTAGGGCGCTGGGTGAGTCTGCTCAGGCTGCCCTATGGAAATACCGCAGACTCGGTGGCTTAAAGCAGGACCTGTATCCCGTCACAGGGCCGGAGGCTAGAAGTTCAAGTTCAAGGTGCGGGCAAATCCCTCTCACGACCTTTGCTCTCTCTGTGTGCAAAGAGAGATCTCCCATCTCGCTGCCTCTTCTTAGAAGGACACCAGCCCTAAGGGATGAGGGCCCCACCCTCACGATCTCATTTCACCTTAATGACCCCCTATCCCGCACGTGGTCTCATTGTCAGGGGGTGGGGGGGGAGGACTTCAGTGTGTGAATTTGGGACCGGCACGGTTCAGCACGCAGCAGGCTCCGTGGTCCCACGGAAGATCGGGGCTGTGGACTCAGCGCGGAGCTCAGCACTGCTTCCCACCCCTGGCTCTGCTGGGAGGCCATGGATTACCCAGAATGCAGGGTGCTTGACGCACTACATTTATAAACAGAACATCCTTCTTTCACTTCTCTAGACCTAGAAGGCATTTCACCAGGAATATGGAGACGCTATCTGGGTACTTGGTTCCACGCCGCTGCTCCCCCAGCCCAAGGCCCGTGGGAACGCTGTGGGGGCATAGCATCAGTCTCCTCTGCACGGCCCTCCCGCTGTTCACCTGTGCCAGGTGCTATTGGCCACCAAAGGCACCCTCGCCAGTGCCTGCTTTGACCTCCGACTTCTGAACTACTCACAGAGGCATTGAGCAGCTTCAGCCATTTGTTTTAAGCTCACGATCGGGATAGAGGAGCAGGGAAGACACCTCTGGGCCCTTGGAGAGAGATAAAAGCTGGGAATGGGACACTTAGACATGCAAATACAGGGCCCCTCTCCCTGGGAGTGAGTGAGGTCCCTGCAGCTATAACCCTCCCACTGCGAACACCTTCCCCCACAACGGCAGCCACGTGCTCCTCCCCTTCTGCCTCTCCCTTTGGTTGGTGTGTAGCATCACAGCGTTCAGAGATGTCACAGCAATAACCGCTGGACACGGCACACCGGGACACTCGCTGCTCGGTGGGACACACGTTTCCTGCGTCTACTACTGTGGGTGCCGGGTCCATTGCTTTGCTCTCATTTCAGCCAAAGCGAATGGGTTTGGAAGGGAAGACGCTCCCAGCACTGGATGGTGGAGCCCCGCCCCCCACAGGGGGAGGGGCTTTAGCTCCTCCCGGGCTCCTCTGGGGACAGGAGTGGGGTCTTTCTCAGCCTTTGGCTGAGTCAGGGTCCCTCACACTCCACACCTTCCGGAGAAAGACCTAAGGGACCAAGCAAGACAGGCTCACATTTGGGCATTTCATTCTCTCTTGGGAAAATGAAGAAGCATGAGCCTCACCCCACCCCCAACCTTTGAATCCCAGCATTCCCAACGTGCAAGTGGGCTTTTCACAGACAAGTATTACGATCTCGTAATCCAATTAGGTGCTTATGGGAAACGGCACACAATTAAAACCAGAAAATAATTTAGAAAGATTAAGCCCATTAGGGTAGGACATTTCTTTTCTAGTAGAGAGGAAATACGATTAGGTGAACTTATTAAAAACACCTACACAGATATCTGAAAATCTCCCAAATGCACTGAGATGCCTCACTCTGTACAAAGCTGAGAGAGGTTCCACTTCCTTTCTTGCCAAATCAAATTAGAAAGCCGAACGCAAGGATTCCCCAGGAGAAATAGCTACACCTCACAGTCGATTGAAAGAAATTTAATCTGTAGCTGCCCGGACGTTATTACAAAGCTCAGTCATTTCTAGCGTTTTATGGTGGTGAGCTGATGGTTTTTGTGAGAAGCAGATCCGGGCTGCCACCTACATGGATAAAAACCTTAAAAAATAAAACAGAGGGTAGGAATTTTCAAGATCTAGACAGAAAGCTTCTTGTGACCATGATAATAATATAAGGGCGAGTATAAATATGATCTGACTCGTGCAGTTAACAACGTAGGCATAATACTGGCCTAATGCGTGTGCATGTTTATCTGTGTATAAGGAAAAGCCATC
The DNA here is from genome assembly GCA_004027375.1 of Macroglossus sobrinus. Lineage (NCBI taxonomy): Eukaryota > Metazoa > Chordata > Mammalia > Chiroptera > Pteropodidae > Macroglossus > Macroglossus sobrinus. The sequence goes on along the minus strand of PVKZ01005994.1, from coordinate 31,363 downwards.
CTCAGGATTTGACGACTGGAGAAATACAACAAAGTGATTAAAAGCGTTGCTTTTGGAGTCACACAGACTTGAATCCAGCATGGCTGAGGGAAGGTTAAGCCTTCTCATCTGTAAAATGGGGATTAACGAATCAGCGTCAAGGACTGTCGTGGGGGATAAGGCGAGGCCTGTAGTTGGTTTAGCATCTCCCCAGCCCTCAGTAAAAGCCCAACGTTAGCCATTTTAAATAAAAATAATAGTGCACCGATTTGGAACTCTCGCTTTGCACCAGGCTCTGTAGTGAATGTTTCATGTATATTACCTCATTTAACCCTCACGAAGACCTTCTGAGGAGGTATTATTAATTCCATCCCTATATTACAAACCAGGAAATCGAGACACAGGAGGCCTGGATAATGTGCCAAAGTCACACAGCCAACACGTGGCCAAGCTTGGACGCACACCCCTCACTCCAGAAGCATACCGTAGAAGCTTAGATCGTTTTTTTCAGTAGATGGAAAAGGTGGTCTCTAGAACAAGGCAGCAGGCACGTGGGCCCGCCAGGGAGAAGCCCTTTACCCGTGCTGGCTCTTTTTACTCCTGGGACTATTCTCTCTGTGTCCCTGTCGTCACCCCAGTAAGGCTGAAAAGATATATGGGACCTGATGCCCCTGGATGGGACACAGCAGGTGGGGTAGGGTGGGGCTGGCCTGGACAGATCCCCACCTCCCCCAGGAGGGGGCACACGTTCTCAAGGGCCCCAGCCACAGCTTGGCCACTGGGTGCCGGAAAGTTCAACAGGCAAGGGTCACAGTGGCCTCCCTGATTCTGGTAGCGACTCCACTTAGCTCTCTGGGGAAAACAGATGTACTCTGTGTTTCTAAAAGCTCCTGGCCAAGCGCAGTGGGCAGGGCTGCTGCGTGGGGAGCAACAAGAAGAGGCTGCTATACTAGGGACAGGTGGGCCCACAGCCACCCACTGCTTCTTCCGAAAACAGAATATGACAAATCTCTGCCTTTACCACAATAGACAACTCATGAAAACTCCAGGGAAAATTAAGTTAGTTTGGCTAAAAATATAATGTATTCTCTCTCTCTCTCTCTCTCTCTCTCTCTCTCTCTCTCTCTCTCTCTCTCTCTCTCTCTCTTCCTTCCCCCCGCCCTGCTTTTCAATGCCATGCTTAGCTTATCTTTTTTTGTTGTTGTTATTTTGTGTTTTTTTTTTCTTTACTAGAGTTGGTTAAAGACCGGGCTGAATTTGTTTAGACACGCTCTATCGTATGAAAAACGAAGGAGAAGGCGAATTACCGAGTTTCCAATCCAGAGAACATTCTGTCCCCTGGTCTTCCGTGAACAGCTGAGTGTGCTTTACATCGAGAAGACAAGCTATAGCTTGTAAAACGAATGTGGAAATACTCTGAAGGGTGAGACACTCCTCGTTCATTATGTAACTGGAGAAATTTCTGGCGAGGAGAAATCTTTAGCTGAAAGCAAAAAAAAAAAAAAGCCTGTTTTGACTGTTCTTCAACAAAATTCAGATGTATCTGCGTCTTCGATACTATCTCGGTGGCAGGCAGTTAGTTCCTCTGTCAGCCTGCCACGCGAAACTTGCCAAGTTGGGTGTCACACAAATAGTCGTTATGATGGGAAAGTGAGAAGAGTTTCTTGGGCGAGAAAGTCAAACATTCTAAGCGTCGAGGATTTTCGTGTGGATTTTCGTTTATAAAGCACACACAAAGCCTCGGAGTTAGAACGGTGGCGTTCTGTCTCCAAAATCAGTCGCCCAAGAACATTTGGAGAACTGTCTCTGCTGGAAGCATTGTGGTGACACTGTTATTCTTTACCCCGCCCCTGTTTCATTATCACACGCATATCGCAATCTTTTCAAGCTGTAAAAACGGTTTCAGTTCAATCAAGGGGACGAAATGCTTTTAAGGACCTTTTTCTGGCCTTTCACGAACAAAACCATTTCCGCCAAGATGCCTCCCTCCTGCCACCCAGCCCTGCGGAGGTCCAGCCCCTGGCGAAGGGATCTTGACTTTGATGACATTGTATTTCCGCATTCGCTGTCCACGGCGGGCTGGAGGAGGCACCGTCTCCACCACCCTCGTCCATCAGTCACTTTATATTTTTCACAACACGTCATACTCTCTCAACTATGTCACTCATTCACTCCTGTGTTTTGTCTTCTAATAGAAAAATACACTCCAGGAGGGCAGGGGCTTTGTCTGTTTAGTTCACGCCTGTATCCCCAGCTTCTAGAAAAGCACCCAATGCATACGAGGGACCCCGTAAATATATGTGGAGCCACTTCCAAAACGATCATGACAAAGGGCACTGAATTTATTGATGACATCAAAAATGAATGCATGCATGAGAGGATGCTGGGGTGAGTGTCTGAGTTATTGCATCACCATTATGGGGGCCTGAACCCCTAAGAGTGACTGCGGACCATTGACTGAGAACCACGGGCACGAGGGGAGGGGACAAGGGCTAAACCGAGACCCAGAAGACCTGATCCCCTCATGAGCTGTGTCCCCTGAGCGAACCTGCTTTATCTCCCCGTGTCTTAATTTTCCCGTGTGGCAGATGGGAGTGATGACAGCCAGCCTCCCCACCCAGGAGGGCTGAAAGGAAACAGATTCTGTGCAAACGCATGTCGTGGGCTAGAAAGCACCATGCACTTCTAGGCTGTTCTTACGAAAGTCGGTGGCAATGAACCACCGTGGTCTTCGGTCCCTTAGTCATCTTAACCACCGTGGTCTGCCATCATCGCCAGCACGGCAGCAGGAGTGCGTCCCCTCTTGGGGTCTGTGAACCACCCCACACGTGGGCTTGCCTGGCGTGCAGACTCCCCGTTGGCCACAGGGGCGGCATGTTGGATTCGGGGGGGTGTGGCCTCAGTGACTCACAGAAGGGACACCCCAGCGGGCAGTGGCCCGCCCTGCAACCTTCTCGCAGGCTCTCTCAGCTTTTTGCGGTGTGTGTCGTCATGCCCTGTCACTGCTTTCTCTACAGACCGGATGACGTTTTAAAGCGTGTTAGGAACACTTTATCTCTAACCCGCCTTTTTGGTCAGTGGAAAAAAAAAATGAATAAGAAGTGTTTTGCAAACATGAGGATGATGAGGTCTGGCTATTCTTCTGCTATTCCGACCACCTGCTGGGGACCTGGTCACCTTCGAACACTCGAGCTGCCTTCCCTGGGGCTGATTTTCCCGTCACGGCGACGCCCTCATGGCCTCTGTCTAGATTACATGATAACGTCTCTCGTCAGGGATGTTCTGAGGAGTTCAGTAAAGTTAAGATGCAGGAGTTCCAGGAGCACACACGCAAACTAATACTGGATTGCACGAGCCGTGGACATATCATCAGGTTTGTTGTAATGTAAGCACATTTTTTTTTCCGAGGCGGTAGAAATTGTCAGGGAGTTTTTGTAGATGGTTGCATGCCCCCCCGTATTTCTTCAAACTACTTATGTCCCCCTGTGTGGGCAGGGGGACCCCTTGCCCTGCCACAGCCCAAACTGGAATCCCTCTAAGGCAGTGACACGTTGTATGTGTTTGTGACGACGTACATGTGTCTAGCAGACAAAGCAGTGTGTAAAGGCCAAATCAAGAGAAATATCATCCATAATTGCAACGCAATAAAAAAATATATATATAAAATAAAATAATATAAAATAAAATAAAATAAAATAATAAAATAAAATAAAATAATAAAATAAAATAATAAAATAAAATAAAATAATAAAATAAAATAAAATAATAGAATAAAATAAAATAAAATTAAATTAAATTAAATTAAAAACTTTCATTCTTGAATACCTCTCTTCTCAAATATCTTACCCACCATGTCTTTGCCACCAATGGGAAATTCGCGTGATGTTTTCTTGCTTCTCTTATAAATTTCACGGGTAAACTGGTTTTTTTTTTTTTTAATTTCCATTTCTTCAATGGCGAGTGGGACTATTTCTCACAAAGTACGTATTAGCTGCCTTTCCTCTTTCGTTCCTGTCTCGTGCCCACGCATACATTTTGCGTGTGTGCCCGTGTCACTTAATAAAGGCTTGGAAAGCCATCTTTGGTTAATACAGTGTTTTATCTACCAGAAAGTGAAATAAAGACCCACGGGCTTCCCGTTTCTGCCAGGCCACACAGCCCACTGCTGGGTGGGACTAGAATCCCCTCTCGTACCCCCTCTCTAGCTGCCGGCCCCCTGAAACTCCCGTCCCCGCCTTCAGGGGCACTCGCTCCCTCCCTTCAAGCTCTCACGCTTGTTTTTCTGTTCGGCATCTGTTCACTCAACACCTACCTCTGGTGCCTAAAAAAATGCCAGGCACGGCTCCAGGTGCTGGGAATGGCAGAAAGCTGAGCCCTGGCGGAATTCACGGTCTGGAAGAGAAGCAGAAACACACAGCACGATAACCGCACGGGTGTGGAAGGTCGCACAGTGTCTGATACACTCCGAAGAACCACCGTAAGGCGAGGGAAAGGCTAATGATGACTGCCCGGGAGAGGAGGGTGGGGGTGGGGAGCACGGCCCTGGGCTGAATTATATACATTCCTGTCTGGTATTATGGTCAGAGAGCCATTTCGACCGTCCTTTCTTCCTGATGATGCTCTTCACACACACACACGCGCACGCACACACACACACACACACACATGCACACACGCATGCACACGCATGCACACACACGCGCACGCACACACGCACACACGCATGCACACACATGCATGCACACGCATGCACACACACGCGCACGCACACACACACACGCATGCACACACACGCATGCACACGCATGCACACACGCGCGCACGCACACACACACACATGCACACACGCATGCACACCCATGCACACACACACATGCACGCACACAGCCACTCCCTGACAACAGTGACCTGTCGGTCTCACCTTTGCTCCCCCATGTGCAACTGACACTATTTGGTTAAAGAACATCTCTTCGGGAGGTTTCTAGTCGTGTCATGTGACCGACCCAGCTTCTCGTGCTCCTCAGAGGTGGCCTCTGTCTGCCCCGTCGGTGGTTTGGGGGGGGGGGGAGGGGGTCTTCCCGACAGCAGCCTGTGCTTCTCGGATGATGTTTCCTGGACGCTGCTCTGAGAGATGCATCGGTGGCCTTGGGGAATTTCACTCTCCTGGTTGGAACGGGTTTCAGGTTTGTACATAAACACGGCTCTCGTCTGCCAAGGCCAACACACTTGGAATCTGTCTCATGAGAAGGCAGACTCGTTCTCCCACACAGCCCCACACATGCTTCTGAGTCTAATAACTCATTAGACCCCGTGTCCCTCGGGAGGCCCCGGGGGGCCAGACAGGGAGGGCACCTCACTTCTAAGCCAAAGAGGCCCCTTCTACAGTCACCAGGAAAATGCCATTTTGCAAAGAGGACTGTCTGTAAGAGCCATTGTTTCAAACCTGAAAAAAAGCTCAAAACTTTTATGTGTGCTTCTGTTTATACTAAATAAAAAGTCTGTTTTTCTTTGGAGAAAGGCGTCTGAGTTTGAGAAGTGAGGAGGAGAACTACGGGGACAAAATTCCACTTCTCCCCCCTCTGAAGGAAGCCGGCCAGACCTTCAGCCAAACGCAAAAGATAAAACTGCTGATCTGAGTGATCTGGTTTTATCAGAACAAAGCAGCAAACCATGAGATGACATTATGGAAAAAAAACGTTTTAAGATAAAGCCCTGCCAATGTGGTTTCTGCTGGAAAGCGGGGAACAGTGCTAGCAACGAGCTACTTTAGGAGATCAAGCAAGGCATGAGGCGGGGGGCTGAGATGAGGGCCCAGTCCCCGACCTACAGAATTGGCCCCGACATGTGTGTGGTGCTTTGTCAGGGGACAAGCTCCTCTCTCTCTCTCTCATTCGTTATCCAGCTGATTCTCAGATACTCCGAGAGGCTGGCGTTGTTATATTTTGTACATTAGAGGCGAGGAAACAGAATCTGTGAGGGACATCTGTCCAGTCGTGACGGGCCTGATTGTATGCTCCCGAAATTCATCCCTTGACGTCCTAAATTCCAGTCCCTCAGATCATGATCTTATTTGACCCTAAGGTCTGTGAAAATGTGAGGAAGCGAAGATGAGGTCCTTAGGATGAGGTCCTAATCCAATATAACTGGTGTCCCTTCAAGAAGAGGAGGTTAGGACACCGACAAGGAGGGAAGATGGTGCGAGGACACTGAGCGGAGGTGGCTGTCCACAAGCCGAGGCGAGGCCTCAGAAGGAACCAGACCAGGATCCAGGGTTCCCACAGCCTCTACGCCAAGAAAGCAGAGTCCTGTCATTTAAGCCACCAGGCCTGTGATGCCCGTTCTGGTGCCCGAGCTAAGATAGCAGCTCGAGGTCTCCCAGGCTAGAGCGGGCTTCTGCTGTTCGCACGGAAGATCTGATCCCGTGAAGCCGGCGTCCCACCCCGCGACGGTTTCAGTGAAACGCGTGAGGGTCCCTGCGCCATCAGCTCCCACGCCTGCCTCTCACGCTCCTCCCTTACCCTCCCCTCCCCAGCCTCTTCCCTCTCCTTTTTCCCTCCTCCACGCCAGGCTTTCCGTGGGCCAACCATCTGCAGAATGCGTATAGTGTGTTGTGTAAACCCTTATAACTGGTTTTTTTTTTTTCATCTCTTTTCCTTCAGGATTGGTTTTGAGCTCAATCCCTGTTGCAGGATGACTATTTAACCAGTTACTTATAATCTCCTCCGAATCTCCAAACTTGTCTTTATTGCTTTGCTCCTTATTGACAGTTTCTGTGGGTACAAAACTTCAGACGGACAACCACCTTCCTCTAGAAAGCTTTGTTAGTTTCTAGTTCCCGTGGCTGCTGGGAAAGCCACAGCCATAGTGAGTCCTGACACTCGTCGTGTTACCTTTTTATTATTATTATTATTATTATTATTATTATTATTATTATTTTCTCCTGGAAGCTTGTAAAATCTTCTTTTGGCTCTGGTCGCTCTGAAATGTCCCAACAATGAGCCCCGGTGTAGGTCTGCTTTTATCCATTGTACTACTGAGCCCTGTCAACCTGCACGCTGATGTGTTTCATTTCCGGAAACCTTTCTTGAGTTGTGTGTGTTTTAAGGACTTCTCACCATCTCCTCTGTCCTCTCCTCCTGAAACTCATCACCTGGACTCTGCATCTCACGTCCGATCTCCAGTTCCTCATATCTATCTCCCCCACCTCTTACCCCTTGGGCATTTCTCTCTGTTTTCTGTTAGTTTTTCAATCACACCTTCTGTTGGATCTTTTATTTCCTTTCATCGATCATGTGGTCACTTTTCCTGAATGTTGTTTGGTTGCTGCTTTCAAACGGTTGCTTTTTTTTTAATAGGATCCCATTCTGAATGCATAGATGAAAAAAATCTCACATCTCTGAACATGTCAATAGGATAGGCATAGATTTTGTTTCCTCTATGTTTCTTTTTTCAAAAATGGTTTCATGAAGATATAATTCACGTACCATCAAATTTATCCTTTCAAAGTAGACAATGCAGTGGGTATTTTGGAAGAGTTGCAGAGTTGTGCGACCATTAACCTGCTTTTTGTCTCTATAGCGTTGTCTGTTCTGGACATCTCATGCAACTGAGATCATAAAACGTGTTCTTTGCGTCTGGCTTCCTTCACTTAGCCTCATGCTTGAGGCTCATGCATGTTACAGCGTATATCAGTGCTTTGCTTCTTTTCACAAGTGACTACTATGCCCCTGTGTGGCTAAACCACATTACATGTGTCTATTCGTCAGTTGAGAAACATTTGGATTATTTCTACTTTCCGCTATTATGAATAAATGTGGCTGTGACTATTCAGGCACGAGTTTTTGTGCGGGCACGTCTTCATTTCTTTGGGGTCGATAGCTGGGAGTGGAATTGCTGGGTCATGTGGTAGCTCTACGTTTAACCAATTTAGGAACGGCCAGACTGTTTTCCAAACCAGCCACGCTGTTTGACATTCTCATCGGCAGTGTGTGAGGGTTCTAAGATCTCCACGGCCTCCCCAGCGTTCGTTATCATCTCTCTGGATCGTACTCATCGCTGTGGGTGAGAAGTGGTATCTCATCGTGTTTTCTTCCTTGTGGTGAAACATATCTAACGGTCTGTGGTGCCTGTTCTGGCACCTGAGCTAAGACATTTTTAGGTGGACAGTTCAGGGGCACTAAGTATAACCTCGTGGTCATATGACCATCACCACCATTCATCCCCAGAATCTTTTCATCATCTCAAACCAAAGTTCTGCTCCCATTAAATACAAATGCCTCAGCCTCCCTCCATCAGCCTCTGGCCCCCGCGTCACTTCCTGTCTGTGGATCTGACTATTCTAAGAACTTCCTGTGAGCGGAACTGTACAGGACTTGTCCTTTACCAGAGCAGAATGTCCTCAGGGACCATCCACGTTGCTGCATGGGTGGAATTTCATTCCTTTTCGGGCTGAACGACGTTCTACGGTGTGGACAGGCCACGTTTTGTTTACTCGTTCATCCATCCATAGACATTTAGGTTGTTTCCATCTTTGGCCTGTTGTAAATAGTGCTGCTGTGAACATGGGTGTTCAGTACGGTTCTGATTTATACTTCCCTGATGGCTAATGATGAGAACACACCAAGCATCTTTGCATGTGCTTCCAGGCCCAAGTTATTTTTTAAATGTATTTTTGTCTTTCCTGCTTGTCACTTTCAGCAGGTAACTTGATAGTCTTTGGCTACCTTCAGATCAGCTCATTTTTAATCTGGAGAAACTCAAAAGCTGATCAGAGCCTCTACACCCTTGCACGGGGGCCCATCCACCGTGAGCTCCCCTGTAGCATGGTCTGGCTGGGCTATTTGTTAGGAGACCCCCTGGTAGGTTGCTGCTAGCATCAGTGAGCAGAGGCCCAGGATGCTGCTAAACAATTGTGACCAGGGCAGCACCCCCCGTATAACAAAAAATGGTCTGACCCAAAGCATCAGCACTGCCCAGGCTCAGAAGCCCAGTGATATAGCTTTCCTAAAGAAATTGTTTTTTGTTTTATAATTAATGAGTATGAAATCCTAGCTGAGCCACTTCATCTAACACATCGGAAACACAGAGTCACACCGTTCCTTGTGAATCCGAGCCAATCGGAGTCACCTACCCTCACAGAATCTGAACGAGATTGACTCCACCTGTAAAGCTCTGAGAACTAAACAGCAGCCCCCAAAACGTGGAGTGGAACTTCTAGACAGGCGAGCTAGGACTTCAGACACTGGAAGGGTCGGGCTGGTTCCCGGGCCTCTGACCCAGGCACTGGTCACCTCACAAGAAACCTACTCGCAGCTTGAAAATGACGCACCGAGCCTACAGTACAAGGTTGCACTTATTTTCATTATAAATGGAAAGAATAGGAACTTAGCCTCCTACGTGGTTAGTTGCCTAGTAAGACACATGCGCGCGCGCGCGCACACACACACACACACACACACTCACTCTTGATTTTTGTGAATAAAATCCAGCTTGAGCCTAGGAGAGAAAAAAAAACCGTCTTCCCTTTCCTCACTGGGTACCAGCCAATAAATATTGGCCTCCTGCTTACGTTGAATTTGTCACCTTCCCGCCTTCTCCCCAACCCAGGCACCAGCTGGGGTGCCGGTAGAGAATGGATGTCTCGTTGTCTCCCACCTGCTTCGAAAGTGCCCACTGTCTCAGCAAGGGGAAGCTCTCTAAGCCCACCAACGAGGCGAGAGCATGCGGGCCGTGGGCAATGGCGGCATGTGTACATAAACTATTTATTTACGGGTAGGTCGTAAGTAGACTGTGGGTGAGCCAGGGATGTCATCAACAGCATGACTGTGTGGCCTTAGGAAAAAATCCACGCGGTAACCACAGCACCAGCGATGACACAGAATTACTCCCAGGGGCCTCTGCGCCTCCTTCCACTGTGCGGTCCAGGCCGAGGGGCCTGGGGAGGCGGACTCCGGCCCCCACCCGACGTGCCTTGTGTTCTGCCTAAGGAGGGGGCTTTCCTCTCACTCCCCCTCCCCAAGGCTCACCATGGACCTGCAGCAGCTTGCCACAGACAGCCGGTCAGGGAGGTCTAGTAAGGAGGGGCTCCTTCCAAATACGCTTTTTGCTCCGCCCTGAGTTTTCATTAGAAACGAGAAACTGCTGACCCCTATTTGTTCCTTACGCTATCATACACTAAATAATCAGTTCCTTTTAGTGAGCCTCTCATGATTCAGCTCCTATTTTTAAATGCTGGTCTTGCAGCATGCTCTAAGTGGGTGGCTTTAATTAAGCCTAATTGCAGATACGTCACATGCAAATATACACCCTACACGGATGAGTAACCGGGCTTGGAATTCAGGGCATTAAATAGGGGTTTTGCAGTGGGATGGTGGCGCATATCAAATCGAAGGGTGTCATGTGAATGAATTACTCCTCTGACAGCTACGGTGGTGGACGGGGCGGTTGATTAAATCAGAGTCACCGAGGACACAGCCTGGCATCCGTCTCCTTAGCTTCTCAGAAAAGTCCTCAGGTTCACAGAAGCTTGGTTTCCCTGAAGGGCTAAGTTGGAATGTACTGGCTTCCATTTTCTTTTAAATTCGGATGCCCGGATGTCTTCTTCCAAATAAGGGTCTTCGAACCTGGCAACGTGATTCCAGCATTAAAGAAGCACTAATCCTAAGGAGAAAAAAAAAATCATTTTCCATGCAAATTCCAACTGCTACTCATCGGCCCTTCCCCAGACAGCACACTCCACTCTCACATGCTCGGTTCACCTAAATCGCTCCTGATTCTCCGATACCCCCAGGAGCTCGGCCGGAGCTATTTTTTTTTGCACGTTAGAGGTGAGGAAATTGAAGCTTGGAAAGGTGATCTGTGCGTCACGAGCTCTCCTAGGGCTGGGCTAAAGAGATACCTGCCTGAGAACACAGCTGCGAGCAACCAACCTGTCCTAGCGATCTGATGTCTTCAGTCCACACTGTCATCACACGCAGCATTCCGCCTGTGGGCGGGGCCACCCAGTCCCGCAGCCAATCAGGGGCCGCCGTGGGAAACGCCAGGTGACTCAGCTCCCTCCGCCCACTGGCGGGCCACCTGCCCATTTGCAGTCCACGTGGTACCCTCAGCACCCACGAAGAATGCGCCATTTTTAGCAATCTTTCGCAGTAAGAGAAAGTAACAGCTGCCCTCGGTGCTGGCCTGCAGACGGCCTGATCGATGGGTTGACATTGAAGAAGCTGCAAATATTGTCACGGCGGACACCAGCCTGGTTCCAATCCAGTGGCAAAGTACACTCGACAATAGAGACTATGTAGCCAGGTTGGGTTTCTTTACTTTTTCTTTCTTTCTTTCTTTCTTTCTTTCTTTCTTTCTTTCTTTCTTTCTTTCTTTCTTTCTTTCTTTCTTTCTTTCTTTTTTTTGGAAAGTTATTACTTGTGAGAATTGGCAGTAGATTGTAACAGGAGCACATGGAATTAAAATTATGGCCTGATCCAGCTCCCATGCACTGGCTTTGCCTTCCCACTGCGTCGAGGTTCTTTGCAGTCAAGGCCAGAGGTTCACAGGTTTAGAAAATCGAGAGCTGGGTACTGTTTCAGAGGTTTGGAATATTTTAGCCATCCAACACAGTCGACTGGGAAGAAGTGTGTAGAGAGGTTAGGGCCGTGGGTTTTGAAATCAGGCACACCTGATTATGGATCTCAGCTCCTCCATTATCTACTGTGTGACTTCAGACGTGTTACTTAACCTCTCTGTGCCTCTGATTTCCACATCTACAAAACCGGGCCGTCATACTTACATTATTGGGTCACCATGAGGTTTAAATGAACGAATGGAGATAAAGCCTCTTGCCCCTAATAAGACACCAATAGGTGTTAAAGAGATTCTTGTTAGTCAGAGTATTTCTCCTAAAATTAGAATTATGAAAAAGTAAGCATCATTCTGAAATATTCTCTGATGAACTGACCACTTACGGAAGGAGCTGACACTCAAACCCTTCCCCGCCCAGCAGCAGCCTCCCTGACACTCACGGGGTCCGTGTGTACTCTGCTTATTCCCAGACTCATGCTGAAACCACCTGCAAACAGTTCAAAGATAATACGAGCTGATGACCCAGTGGCACCTCAAACTCCGCCAGGGACAGAAGGTTCCACGTAAGTTAAAGGACACGGTGGGGAGAGTTTCATGTGCAGGGAAGGCCGGTGTTGCGATTAGAACCCGGAATTTATTAATACAAATTAAAAGACTCGGTTTTCATTATTTCCATTTTATTTTTCAAGACGATGTTCCAGCTGTCACCCTTTCTCCCTCTTCCAACTGGCTCTTTAAAATCGTGCGCTCCATCTTAAGTAAGTTCACTTTAAGAGGTCCCTGTGTATAAAACTTCTGCGTGTCCTTTCCTAGACTAAGGAAGAAATGGCTTCACGAGTCATATTCCATCAATAAGAACTCCATGGAGGCACCCGTGTAGGACAAATACATATTGAATAAGATTAAAGTCCCTGTGTGTCACTGATGAATGAGGTGGACATACGGAAAAGGTGAGGAAAAAAAGAGAAAAAGAAAAAAAAGGAGCAAAGGGACAAAAAGAGAAGTAGGGACCGTGGTGACTCTGCCTCCTCTTGGTGCCCCCAGAAGCTTAGCTGGCTGGACTCTAAGGCCAATGGACCAGAGTCTGCCGTGCGGGAAACCCCACACCTGACTGACTTTCAAACGCAGTGGCGTGTTTACCGTCTTTCATTCCCCGTCAGTGTCTGACTCGTCGGAGCTGCTTTGTTCCACGATGCCACCCACCCCTGGCCTTCCCCACCCTGTGCTCTGCGCTCCTCGCTCCGTGCCAAGGCGGTGGTTGTGTAAACAACAGCTGGCTTCACAACTCCCAGCCCGCACGCTGCTCTTGCTGTCTGTTTGCAGAAGTAATCCCGTTTCCAGCCTCCTGAGCCCGGCCGGCTCCCCCAGGAGCGGTCTCCCAGCCCTCCTACTACGAGTGTGACTCATGAGTCCATCCATCCCTCCCAACAACCACGAGTCACGTGTGACGCAAAAGCCAAATGGATGTATTTCGCGTACACAGAAATGCAGGGTTTACAGATTTCAGGGATTCGACTTTTTTGGGGAAGGAGCGGGGAAGAAACGAATGCCACATTTTTTCACAGTGAGTGGTATTTATAACCCACATCATGCAACATCTGTGTGTGACTCCGTCTCCGAGGACTTAATGTAAACGGTGGCCGATATAAATAGATGTGTTTTTAAGCAAAGACAGATGTCCCAGACCAGAATGTTAAGAAAACACATAACACAGTTCAGTTCTAAGACCTCTGGGCTTTCGTGGCTCACCCAATAGGTGGATCTTCACTGGGCTAGGACAGAGAAAACGAATAAGAGAGAGAACATTCTTACCCACAGTAAACAGGCGCGTGGTGCCGTGGGAAGCAGGTGTCGAGAAGCGCGTCCCCTCACCTGTGCCGAGGCACATCGTCCTCTTACTCATATAGTCTCACGGTACTTGTTGACTTAGTGAAGAACATTCCAGAAGGCTCCTGTACTCAGCCGGCCTCAGAATATTATTTCAGGGAGTACCAAGTGGGAGGCGTTGGGAACTAAGTCACTGGAATTTGGGGGTTGGCCATGCCAACCTCAGGAGGAGAAGCGGTTAGGAGCTGACAAGGGTTTTGGGGTGAACGGCCCTGGAACCACGGTCCTCGGCCCCTCACTCTCTGAGCACAGAGACTGAAGAGCTGAAATGTGACAAATTTGCACTTTGTTTGGGGTGGGGGGACACTCACAGCGAGATTACCAGGAAGACCAGCGCTAGCACAAAGGTCACTTATAAATAGAGCGATTGGCATTTTTCATGCATTGAGCCCTGTCCCAGGAAGCATTCTCACACATACTCCCTTGCTGGCATAGCAAAGAATTTAAAACTTGAAAGGAATGAGGGACAGGAGACAAGGATGTACTCTACCATACTTCCCTTTATATGGTAAAAAAAAAAAAAATTCCCACCAGACTCTGCCCACGAGTCCCTTCTTTCCAGGGACAAAGCCCACCGTCCTGGGACCGAGCTCTCCCCAGAGGAAGGCTGTGGCTGCTTTCGAGAGTGCCGAGGACGGCGGGGTGTCAGTGACAGAAGAGGAAACGGATTCGTAGGCCGGCCTGGGGGTCGTCTTTGGCGATCCCCTCCCCCACGCACACACCCAGGGCGCCCCGGGCTGCGGGATAGGCACAGAGAGAGGACCCGCACCCCGGCAATGAGGCCCCCTCGCTGAACACGTGCGGGGTGGACACACGTGCCAGCTGAGGTTCCATGTCATTGGGCAGGAACTGAGCCCTTTATCAAACGATCAGAAGAGAACGTGACGGCAAAGCACCCATCGGGAATCCCTGTAGGACGTGTGCTGTCCTCGTCCTGGACCCCAAGCATGAGTACTCTTCGTAGGAGATGCAAAAGCAGGCTCTGGCTGGGCCATCATCAGCCAGTGACCCAAAGGAAGGTCGGTCTCCATGCTGACGGGTGTCTGTAGCAGAATAGAATGCCGTGTCGATCAGACATGTGCATGAGGCCACAGGGGACACTCGGTCTGTCTACACGTGCCATCGCCGAGACGGGCACGGCAAGACACTCACAGCCTCGTGCCTTCTGCCCGGGCACACGGGAGGATGCGTTTCCCAGCCTCCTTTGCAGTTAGGCCATGTCGCTGGGTTCCGGCGGATGGCAAGTGGGCTGAACGGAGGCAAGCTGACGGTAGGCTTGCCAGCTCCCGCCTCGACCTTGGGCGCTCTTGTTTCTTCTTACATCATGACCCTTGAGCTCCCGTGTGACACAGATGGTGGTGACACAAACGTGAGGAGACTGGGTCCCTGAGCGATCGCTTGGAGGAGAGCCGCCCAGGCTGCATCGCACTGCGGGCAAGGGGAAAACTTGATTATAGGACGCTGAGACCTGGAGATGGTTTGCCGGAGCTCAGCGTCCTGACTCACGCACCTCGTCTCTGAGAAGTGTAGGTCCATGCGACCTAGCGGGCGCTGTCGAGAAACTTCTCTGGGGGCCTTTTCCTGACCAGGCGTATCGTTCCAGTGAGACTCAAAAGAGCACCATCGGAAAGAGAAAGAGAAGCAAGAAGACGAGGAGTGCAGTGATGCTCAACTCACCCCGGACCCGGTTCACACACGAGATTCCGAGAGCGAGAGGACACGGGAGGGTGTTCGAGGCCATCCTCTGGTTCTAAGCGTGGCTGCGCCCAGCGCACCCTGGAGGGGTGGTCTGCGCCCTGCTCCGAGCATGGGTCCCACGGCCACCCCAGTAACTAAGTGGCTCGCAGCTCAGGGACCAGGGGCTTGTTTCTGAGTGTCACCCACTCGGTAGGCCGTATCTTGTTACCATTCATTCTGTCCGATGAAGGGACAGACTTGCTCGCCATATCCGTGCCGTGTGTCAATTTACTGGTTACTGACACCATAAGAATTTCTCATCGCTCCTTCCTTTCCAGAGAAAATAAAGCCTCACTCTTCAATATGTTGGATTCAACCAGCAAAGGCTGAGGCTCAGTGTCTGCCTTCAAAGGGATGAGAAAAAGACATAAAAATAAAAAAAAATTAAAGAAAAAGAAGCTAACAGGATCTTATATTTACAATGGAAGAGAGGAGTCAGGCGAAGGAAGGGGTGGGCTTTAGTCTTCAAGGGAGGCTACCCGGAGGAGGTGGGCTTTGCGAGGTCCTAAAAGGCGGTGAGAACTTGGAAGAGTCAAGAGAGGGGTGAGGATATCATGAGAGAATTCTAGAGGCCAGTATGGGTGTAGCACAGGATGGTGAGAACGCCGGCTTGGTTGGAGTAGACATCTCCATTGGGAAATAGAGAGAAAGAGGGATCCAGGGGAAGAAAGGTGAGACCCAGTCCTGGAGGGTGTGGTAGGTAGAATAACAGCCCCATGGGTGTCCAAGTCTGAACACCCCCCAACCTGTGAATGTCACCCAGCACGGCACAAGGGACTTAGCAGATGTGATTTAAGTTAAGGACCTCGAGATGGGGAGATTACCCTGGATTATCCAGGAGGACCCTACATGCAAGCACACGGGCCTTCATAAGAGAGAGGCAGGAGTGTCTAACTCAGAAAGGGAGGTACAGTGATGGAAGCTGAGGTCAGAGAGAGAAAGAGAGATTTCAAGATGCTATCTATGCATGATGCTATGCCTTGAAGACAGAGAGGAGGCATTAGCCAAGGCATTAGCAAGTGGCCCGTGGAATCCGAGAACGGCCAAGAAATCGATTCTCCACCCGAGTTTCCACCAGGAACGCGCCCTGCGGACCGCTGGATCTTAGGACTTCCCGCCTCCAGAACTGTACGACGATAAACTGTGTTGTTTGCAGCCATAGAAAACTACTGCACAGGACTTCAAATCGGAGGCCGGTGAGACTCACCTCCGAAACGGTCAGTCTGGGACACAGAAGGCTGCTGAGCAGAGGCGTGAAGTCACGCGGGTGACGTGCGTGCATTGCACGAGTGCGATGTAAAGTGCCACACCAACGGGTCCTGGCCTGCGCTGGCCCCCAAGTGCCCCCGGCCTGCAGATCGGCGCCCGCCGCTCACATGAAACCGGATGTGGGCGGATGAGCACGTGGGTCGTAACTGCCACAGCCTCTCCAGCCGAGGTCCCCCTGCCCTCCTCGCCTGAGCTATTTTAATACTTGCTTCACAGACCTCTCGGTCTGGGCCCTTGCGTCCATTCCAACCCGTGGCCACGTTCATGGTCCAATACCAGCTCCCGCTGTGTCGTCGTCACCCCAGTGACATCCGTATTCCTTCAGATATGGGTGAGAGCCTCTCTGGCGTGGCCTCGTCACCTTCGGGAGCAGAAACCACCCACACCCGGTTTCCCGTCCCCGTGGACGTGACGCCAGCGGGCAGCTGCCCTCGCTCGCTGACTCTGCCATCCCATCGGTGGTGGCCTTGCTGTTCGAAGAAACCCTCGTCCGGGAAAGTAGAAGTTACAAACTTTATCGTTCATGTCAGGAATTTCCCAGAAAAGTCCACTTAGATAAACATCGAGCTGGCCCACTCTTCAGTAGATACTATCAGGGATTGTTTATTCTCCAAGGCTTTGAGGATCCTGCCTTCAAATCCTCACCTGGCTGCCTGCACTGACCCTAACCTGACCCTAAGCCCATCTCAACGAGCTTCCTCCCACCTCGAGAGGCCTGCCGAACCCTCGAGATCCCATTCCAATCTCAGGCTGGCCCGCATGTCAGACACACCACTTGGTCTCTTGTCTTCAGTCCAGATTATGTGCAAACAGAACAGAAACCAAAACAGCACTAGCTATGGGGCCGCATTATCCATCGGGCATCAGGGCGCAGAGCTTTCAACTTTCAGCTTTTTTGGAGAAGCCTGGGAAAATGTTTGAAAGCCGAGATGAGGAAGGAATCTCATAAAATCAAAACGGTTACTTACATCAGCTGGGTGCAAACTGCCACGCCATCTCATTCCATTCACCGTTGGATTGGAATGGGGACAAATCCCGCCACGTCTGGAAACAACGTGTAGGTTTGCTTTCTCGAGTCACCAGAATTCAGAATTCTCAGGATTAGATTCGCTCCTCGTGGCCAACCCTCTTTCGAATGCTATTTTTAAAAAAAAAAAAAAAAAAAACCTTCTCGAGTTATCCTACATTCAAAACTGTGTACGTGGGTGCATTTTTCAGTGTGGATATAACGCACCTTGGTGCCTCCGAGAGAGCCTCAAAAGAGGCCTCAACTCAGGCCTGCTGGTTATGGGACAGAAAAGAACAACAGAGTGACAAGGACGATGGTAACGACAGTGGTTGACCGTCATCGCACAATTACCTACTCTGGATTCCTTTCATCGTGTTCTGTGATGAGGGTGAAATTCACATCACACACAATTGGCCGTTTTTAAAGCACGGAATTCAGTGGCATGCTTTCACAACGCTGTGCAACCAGCACCCCTCCCCAGCTCTCAGTTTTCCATCACCCAGAAAAATACCCCGTTCCCATCAAGCAATAGCTCCCCAGTCTCCCCCGCCTCCCATTCCCTAGCACTGATCTGCTTCCCGGTTTGTGGATTTGCCTCTTCCAGACGCTTCATGTGGAGGGAATCAGACAACACATCTGATTGGCTTCTTTGAGCATCTTGTTTTAACGCTCGTTTTCAAGCTGCTATCCGGCCAGCTTTTTTTTTTTCTTTTTTTTAAGGCTGTGTCTTAAAATTAAGTTTTTGTCGGTTCCTAATCCAAAATTTGGCAGCTAAGGCCTGTTACATTAATTAACCACGGGAGGCCATGAGACAGCGGTGGCGTATTGCCATAACGGGCCAACGCCACCAAATTAAAATCTAAGCCTATAAATGCCTCAAGTTCACAAAACCGGAAGCTGAGGACAACCAATCGCGAGCAGCCAACCGGGCTTTAAGTGATAGCCAATCACCGGTCTCCTTTCTTCGCTCTGACACTTCCTCTACCATAGTCTCTTCCCCCGGGGACCTATCCGGGCGCCTGTTAAGCACTTCCGGTCTGGCGCTGCCAAGTTCAAATGGGTTTTTGCTCAAACTCTTAAAATTGTTTATATGCCTCAGTTTCTCTTTTAACAGGCCCCCAAGATAGTGCTAAAAATAAAATCAAATAAAATAATAAAATGATGGAAGAAGACAGTTTGGGTGATTCTGGAGCTCAGAGCAGGCTTGGCATTTCGGGTGGAGCAGAGCATTTAAAGGGACACGGAAGTCAACTTTTTTTTTTTTTTTTGGTCTGCTGTTGTGACACCCTGGGCGGGAGCAGCTCCATCTTGAGCCAAGTAATTTATTTCGAAAATACCCAAAGCTGCAGAGTTTAGTGATCGCCCCGGCCCGCGGGGCAGGCCATGCAGCTTCCGGGGACATCTGTGTGGTCCTTTACTTGAGAGCGCCCCGTGGACAGGCTGTGAGCACCGCTGGGTTTCAGCCGCTGTGTCTGGATCTCGCTCGCCTTCCTGTTCTGACTTTCCTCCTGGAATTCCTGTATCCCCGGATACGTCTGAGACCACCACAAAGCAACAATTTGCAACACACAAACAAAAAATGGTCTCTATCAAGGTGGGGATTTTCTTGTAAACTGTATGGTTTAATGACATCATAACAAATTTTATGTTTCCTTCTGCGATCTGCTCCTGGCTTCTATGCAGCCAATGATTATCGAGCACCTCCGCCTGCCTGCTGAGTGAATTGGTGTAAAGAACAAGGAGTAAGTATGCATCATTAACAAGCCTGAGTTGTCTCATTCCCTTTATTACACCACTGGGGAAGGCACAGCGTATCTAATTCGGGGAAAGCTAGAAGGTTCTTATGAACGTGGTTAATTGAGTAAGGGGTTCAAGTCCTCACGGCACATGGAAAGATGGGCAATAACTTAGACCAAAAAAAAAAAAATGAACAAAGCTGCTCATCTTACACACACACACACACCCACAATACTGAGCCACTATGGAGAGCCCGAAGTCTATATACTAGATTAGTGAATATCACTAATCCTAAGTAATACTAAATGAGTGAATGTCCCCAATAAGGATGTCAAATCTTATTGTGAGGGAGATAAGGGTATTTAAATGTCATTTTAATCAAAATAAGTTGACGGTTCTTTATTTAATAGAACATTTAATGTGGTGTAAAATTACTTACATATATTAACTTTTTGCCGTATTATTTCTCTATATTTTAAAGCAACAATTTTTTTTAAAGTTGGCATTAGCATTGAGCCCTGTCATCATGAGACATTATTTACAGGCCCAGATTTTTTTTCCCTCTATGCTTAACGATAGGCTATTTTGTGCTCTTAGAGAGTTAAACATTTAAAAAGTAAATGCGAACATGAATTTTTTTATTTTATTTTATAGAATACAGTACATTAAACCCCTCCTGAAACTTACCCTAGAGTTTCAAGAAATATGGTAAATATTTAATACAAAATATTTAATAATTCAAATGCAGTGGCCTTGTCAACCATATTATTTTATGATATCAAAAGCCTAAAATGAAGGAACTGAAGTCTTAAACTCTTGGTTTTTAGTTCAAGCTGTGCATTCAAGGAATAAGCTCTGACTCTCAGGATTGGCTTTCCTGCTTCCGAGAGCAGCCCAGCTCCTCCTGCGACGCCCCCCTTCCCTTTCTCCCTTTCTAGAAGGTTCTGAGTCTCCCACACACAGACGCCTGGCTGGTTTCACACTTTTACATTCTGCAAGGAGGACCACCGGGAAGGATTGGCGGGTGAGTCGTGGCTACGAGAGCCCCAGCAATCTCATCAGCCCCAGCAGGAAGGCGCGGGGTCTGGGGCCGCCTAGACCCCGTCTCCCGGGCAGAGGCGACTTTGCTTGCACAACGCTGGCCGGGCCCACGGAGCGAGGTGCACCCTATTGATTTTTTTACTTTGTTTCTGTTTCTCTCGTCAGCCTTTGCTGGGGACGAGTGACTCACTCCTGACCCCGTCAGAACTTTCTACACCTGGATACCATGCAGATGACTAACGTCTAGCACACCTGGGGACTGGGGAAAGGCACTGTTTGCTCAGGCCACGCTCACTGCAAAGGTGTGCTAGTTCCTCCTGGGACAGAAACCAGACACCGGTGGTGACCCCCTTGGCAGCCAGGGAGGTCCCTGTGCTCCCTGACCAGAGGTGTTGACCCATTCGCACCGGCTGGCTGTGATCAAGGTGACCTGGTGCCTCCTGGGTCAAGGTCAAATCCACCCCTTCAGCAGGTGGGATGGCTCTCCCGAGAGTATAAAGCAGCTGATTGCCTCCCTCCCCCCATCAGCACTCAGCTTAAACCACCTTTGTACTATTCACCCAAGGGAATGTCTGCCGTCACTGTCACAACCCCTGTCATTGTGCAGAAAACGACACACGGGCTTCTCCGAAAGCACAGGAGGGCCCTGCGCGAACCACCACCGCCCCGCGGGGGAGATGAAGCGAGGAACACGCCGTCGACGGCCACGCTCCCCCGGCCTGTGCGACTCACCTGGGGCCGAGCTTGCGTGGTCTTCATTTCAAAAGGCGCAGCTTCGTGATGAGCGTACTTCATTCAATGCCTGGGCATTTGCTTTGCGTTAAAAATAAAATAAAATAAAATAAAAAAATCAAGCAACAAGTAAACGTGAGGCTGGAGAGAGAACCCTGGGCTAAGGTAAGAAGTCGTCTGGTCCTCAGTCCGTGCTGCCGACCGGCCAGGAGACCTCAGACACTCACACTGTCCCACGGGGAACCCCGGTGTCCTCGTCTGCGCGGTGAGGGGGGTTGCACACAGCGGAGCAGCGGTTCTCAGAGTGGGGCCCA
This sequence comes from Macroglossus sobrinus, assembly GCA_004027375.1. NCBI lineage: Eukaryota > Metazoa > Chordata > Mammalia > Chiroptera > Pteropodidae > Macroglossus > Macroglossus sobrinus. Next base: position 10,087 of record PVKZ01005994.1, on the reverse strand, counting down.
GGGATCCAAGGGGCCCCCGAGCCTCCAGCTGGGCGGGGACGACTCTCGTACGTGCTACTTGCCTTTTTCGCTCTCGTCCTCTCAGCGAGGGTGCACTGGGGTTCTCCAGCGGCGCGGGGACGTGTGACATTGCAACGCACTGAATCCAGAGGTGGGTAGGAGAGTCCACTGCCTAGGGCGTCAGCCAGACATCGAAGACAGTTACAAAAATGGGAGAGAATGCTCCACATCGACTGTTTTGTTGTTTTAGAACATACAGTTACTTTTCATTAAAAGAAAAATGCTATTTGTGTCAACATGGGATAGGTTTAGTACTGGCATTTAAAAAAAATAAGTAAATAAATATGTTCAACGCTTCTCGGGTTTGATGTCTAATACGGTACAAATTGGCAGGATCCACATCAACAAAAAATTTTGGGACTGTAAAGGGCTCCCGAAGGTTTGACACCCACCGCCCTAGATCAGCTTAAGGGACCTTGGTCGTCTGTGATTCACACCTCTCTTGCCTTTTTCCCCACTGCACACGGATCGCCATTGTAATCAGACTTTGGCCTGAGAATCAGTGGAGAGCCTTCCAAGCTCCATCTGGTGACAAAGGACGGGCCCGTTCCCCACACCTGGAGTGTTTCCAGCCACGTGGGATACGCCCTCGGAGAGCCTCCTGCTGCCTTTGCTCCTGGTGAGTCCATGAACAGGTCACCGGGATCACAGAGCAGACCCTTCCGGGGGTCTCCGGGAACAAGGAGGTGGCTTTGCACTCAGCCAGCCCCGATTCTGGTGCTCACGAATCTTGTGGAGCCCGTTTCAGGCTCCGCCTGCCAATAACTCTCAAAGATCCTGGCGCTTCCTTCACCTCTGGACGCTCCAGGCCTTGGTGACAGCGGAACCTTCTGGGCCTTAAGGAAGCTTAACGTCACTATGGAGACACTCAGGCAAAACTGATGGTTACGGCCCAGACAGTGAGATGCAGGAGCCAGTTCAGAGAGCCAGCAAGGTCACCCTAAGGATAATGGACGAAACAGGACCTGGTCCCCAGTGGGCTCCCAATAATGGCAGTGATGGTGGTCTCGGTCCCTTTGACACCAGAACGCCGTGGACTGGATGGCTTATAATCAGCAGATAGTTCTGCCTCACAGTCCGGAGGCCAGGAGTCCAAGATCAAGGTGCCCGCAGACTCAGCGTCTGTTGAGGACCCACCTCCTCATTCAGAGATGCCCCCGCATGGCAGAAAGGGGGCAAGGCAGCTTTCTGGGGCTGCTTTCAAAAGGGCGCTCATCCCACACTTGAGGGCTGTGCCCTCAGGACCCCATCACTCCCCAAAAGCGCTGCCTCCAAACACCCTCCTCACATCAGGCGTTAGATTCCAGCAGGTGAATTTTAGGGTCACCCGAACACGCAGATCATAGCCATGGTTATTACGAAAGGCCCTCCGTAAATGGCCATTCTCCTCTCTTCTTCCCTTCCCTGGGCTGGATCCTGAGGGTCACCGGGTCGTTGGTGATGGGGACGGGGAGATGAGGCTGGCTATGCGGACGAAAGCCCACGGCACACTCGCTGCTCAGGCTGCGTCTTTAAGAGCCGTACAATGTGACCCAACAGGTTCACTGGAAAAGCAGACAAGGCGCCTGGGACAGACGTCGTTATCAGTTCGTCGGCAGTGTCCTATGTCTGGAAGTGTCCTTATACAAAAGGAATGACTCAGCCCCGGCTTACTGTCATGGAGGAGAGTCCTACAGACATCCCGCGAGCTTTGCCTTAGTCACTCTGTATGTGTTCGATGAGTTATTGATCCAGCTTACAGGTGAATCAAGCAGTCAGCAATGAAAGGCCCTTTGGATCGCAAAACTCGGGAGTCATATAAAGAAGCACTGGATCCGGCCAGACTCATTCATTCATTCACGTTCACCTAACACACTCCAGATGCTGTCGAGGGTGCTGGGTGGGACACACAGCATGGACAAGGCGGGCGAGGGTGCTGTTCTCGCCGAGCTCGTGTTTTCGTATGTGGCAAAATTACACGCACAGATAAAGTGACAGGACCACGCAGAGCACTGTCAGCCCGGTGTGATGGTGTCGGGAAGGCAAGCGTCCTCGGACAGGGGCGGGTTAGAGAGCGCCGCTCGGAGCCAGTGACATGTGCCCTGGACGACGGGAAGGAGCAGCCTTGCGGAGACAGGGGGAGGCCCCTCCAGAGAAAGGAAAGTTCCAGATCCCCGAGGCGGGAGCAGGCGCGGGGTGCTCCAGGAGCCGTCGGGAGATGGGGGGCTGCTGGGCTAGAGCAGAACCCGCAAGGAGAAGCTGCGGGGAGAGGGGGCGATGCCGGGCTTTCTAGCGCGCTGTGAGGCACCGGGCTTCTGTTCTCCGCTTGCGGGTGATTCGGGGGCATCACGAGATGGATTTTCTGAGACGGTGCCGGCCTCCGTGTGGGAGCGAGCACGGGAAGGCCGCCGCCCAGCACGGGCACGTGGTCACGATGAGCAAGATGGAGCCGAGGGGACAGAAGCAGCGAGGGCGAGACGCGGCCAGGTGTGGGATCCGCCGTGGACGCAGAGTTCCCGGGCTCCGCGCGCGTGGCGTGTGGGGCGCAGGGAAGCAGAGACATCAGGGGTGACTCCTGGGACCCCTGGCGGAGGCCGGTGCCGGGTCCTGAGCTGGGAAATGCTTTCCTCCGTCTCCACCATTGATTCGCTGGTCCCCTGGCTGGCCGCCCTCGTGCCCCCCACGGTGTCGGAGGGAGTGCGCCGAGATCAGCAGTGGGGATGCCACACGCACACGCGTGCACGCGCGTGTGTGACAGGTGGGCCAAAAGGACACGTCGGTGTGGTTCATGCACAAGGACGAGCAGACAGGTGTCACCGTACGGGACTGTCTTTAGGTGTCGTAACTGGGACGTGCTGCTGGCCAGGCTGGGGACTAAGGGGACAAGTCTGAACTGAGGAAATGAGACCAAGGCAGGGGCCCTGTCCAGGAGACTCGGGTGATGCTTGGAGACCAAGTTCCTGGGCTCAGCAGAGCAGGGCCCACGGGGGGCCTCAAGACCCAGCAATGCCCTCGGGCTATCCAACCCCCAGGGATGGACAGTCCAGTCCCCACCGGGAGCCAGCTGGTGGTGCACGTTTGGTCCCTGTTCAGAAGTCCACAGAGCCAGCTCAGTTTTCTTACCGACACATGAACAGGGATTGGACCAGATCCAGAGTTGATGGCCCCGGAGAACCGACTAAGAAACCCCAGAAATAAACAGAAGCAGAAGAATAGACACCGACCTTCTGGTTCCTTCTTATGATTTTTTTTTTCCACAAGAATTGTAGGTGACTCACCCCCCAGATCACACTTCACATTCCAACATGTAATTGCCACCATAAAATCCACATTGCCCCCACCAGCTGGAGAGTTCGATAGAGCCGTTTCATAAACCCCTTTTTTCTCATTTTCCTCTACATAATGTCAGAGAGCCAAGCCACTGCCTAATTCCACTCTTTACTCGATTTTTAAAAATTCACTCCAAACGTCCTTACTCACGCTATGATCTCTCCCTTTCTTAGAAAGTTTCATATCTCTTGACTTCCATCACCAACCTTTACGTGTTTGTGGACAAGGCGATGCGAATTCATCCTCGGAATTCATCAGTATCATTTACCAAACAAAGACCTACTGCGTGCTGTGTGTCTGGAACTGTTCTGAGCATTGCAGAGAAGCAGCACTCAAAACGGATACAGTCCCTTCCCTAAAGGAGCAGAATTCATGCTAGGAGACAGAGAACAAACAAGCAAATGCAAAAGATGATAAATAGCTGGGTAGCGGGTGCTAGGAAGGTCTCAGCACTCAGCAAAGGTGACTACTTAGTAAATGTGTGAGAAAAGGAGCCGGAGGTGTCTGAGAGAGGTTTTCCCAGGAGAGGTGACAACATGGGGACAGAGGAGGGACAGCATGGAACAGGACCTGCCTGGGATTGGGGGATCCATGTGGCAGGCACCCAAAGGGGAGCCAGGACCCAAGAGAGAAGAGTGATCGCAGAAGCGGAAAGAGGCCACGTCGCAGACCTAGCGGGGACCCCGCTTTGTCCCTGAGTCCCCCGGGGGCCACCGTCGGGACCTAGCTGAGGAGGACAGGTCTGGCTTTAAAGTTTTCACGGGACATCCTCTGGCTGCTGTGCTGAGAACAGGCATACTCTCTAGAGGTCTTTAGAAATGAACATAAGTATTCTAATTCACCAGTCACCCTAAAAAAAAACATTTAAAAATGTCAAATATTGCCCGTTATATCTCAATAAAACTGGGATGAATGAATGCATGAATGAATGAATGAATAAGTGCCAGATGGTTGCTTCTTTCCTAAACTAGAGCAGGTGGTTCTTGCAAAGGAAGAATGCACTCACGTTTCTGTACGAACACTAACGTGGAGGGTGCAAATGAAGAGGCGAGAGAGCACAGCTCACTGATCTAGTCAGACGTTCTCCTGGCTACCGAGAATCACAGGTGCTCCAGCTCGGAGAGGAAGGGCTCCTTGGCCTCCCTCCACGAGGAACACCTGGCCGTGTCTCGGGCTGCCAGCTGCTGGGAGGGCCAGGGCTGCAGAGCAGAAGGACAGGTGGGACCCGAGCGAAGCCTGGAGACAGGCTGACGGGTGCAGCCCAGGCCCCCCACACCTCCCACCCAGGTTGGTCCAAGAAGAGCATCAGGGGCTGCCCAGCCCTGGGGGGCTAAAGATGCTGTAAGATTCATCCGTCGTGCAGGCCGGCATTTCACAGGTACCTACAAACAGAAACCCAACCACCGAATGTCATAAAAGCATATATTGGCCATAAAAAGGAATAAAGTGCTGATGGCTGACCCCTGAGAGCCTTATGCTAAGTGAGGGGAGCCGATCGGATCGCAAAGGACCACGTACTGTACAGGTTCATCCGTTGAAACGTCCAGAATAGGCAAGTCACAAGGCAGAAAGCAGATTTTTTGTTACTTGGGGCAGAGGGAGATAGAAGGAATAATGGGGTGATCGCTCATGGGAGTGAGGTTTCTTTTCGAGGTGATATCCTAAAAAACCATTGAATGTACTTTAAATGCATAGCTTTTATGGTACATGGATTATATCTCAATCAAAGTGTTAACGTGTATGTCTCTATACACACACATACATAGACGCGTACGCACATGTGCGCGCATGCACACACACACACACACACACACACATACACAGTCATTTTGCGACTTCTGAGAAATAGTAATAATCACAAACAGGAGTGCTTATGCCCCGCTGGGAAAGGCTTTGAATTGTGACTTTTAACCTCCCCTTGTCAAAGAAGAAAGGACGGTTTGAAGACACCAAGTGAGACAGACACGGGGACCCCGCTCTGCCTCGGGAGCAGGGGCTGCCAGCGAACTGTCTGCCGCGTGCTGTGTGGCAAGCGCCTGCCAGCCCCCCGCACGTGGCAAGAGCCCTGGGACCAGTGACACAGCTTGCAGGGCCCCGGGCCTGCGTAATGAAAACCCGCCTCCTGTTTAAAAGATGATTAAGGATTTCGAGGTGGCACGTGGGACCCTGGCCCCACCACTGTCCCTGTCTCTGGCCAGGGTGGGGTGTAGGGCGTGTCACGGCTAAGGCTTTCTCTCAGCGTGTCCCCGCCAGTCAGCTCTGCTCCGTTTTGACTTAGGACAATTAAAGGGGGGTTTGTTGGGAGAACGGGGGCGACTCCTATCGCATTCTGCGAGAAGCTTCTAGAACATAAATGCTGGTGGTTCTCTCCTTTGGCGCCCAGGAATGGAAGGCCTGGATTCCTCCTGTGTCTCAGCCTGAGGCAGGCACGTTGGAGGTGGCGAAGTTTGGCAGTTTAGAGAGAAGGCAAGCTCGGCCGCCCGAGGAGAGGGGATGAACACGACAGCTGAAAGCAGAAGTATGGACGGCTCAGTGGCCCTGAGACAGTCACAGGCACCAAAATTCACAGCTGCAACGTGTGTGTGTGTGGGGGGGGGAGGGGCTGCAGCGATCGGAAGGCCGCGCCCCAAAAGAACGGCACCCCAACGTCTTAGTGACTTCCCCTCACGCCGGCTTGCGTCTGCAGCATCCTTTAGCTTTAAACCAGTCAGCCAGGTGTCATTCCGTCACCCCAAGTGGCAGGCGAATGCGCCCGACCTCCTCGTCTGCTGGGCTGACTGGCTGGCGCAGGGCACAGAGGGGACGGACCCTTCGTGGGCCAAGAAGACACATGGGTCAGCGGCAAGCCAGTCCCCGGGGGAAGGGATGACGTCGCCGCTGCGGGCCTTGGCGGTTCAGTGCCTCCCGTGGGAATCACTCTGTGATTCATGAGAAACCCACGCGGCGACCAAACCGCAGATCGGTGAGGGTCTGACTCACACGCCAGACACATTGATGTAGGGACTATCGGTGCCACAGAACGGGACAGGTCCTCCAGCTGCGGGCGCTGTTCGGACTTGCCCGGAGCTTGTCCCTGTGAAGGAGGCCGCTGTACCCCGGCGTGCTTACCGCCCTTAAAAGGAAAGACGACTTCGTCAGGGAGGTGACGGGAGCAGGAGGCCTGGGCGGCCGCCGGGCCCTGCCAAGAAACGGTCTGGTCGCGATGGATGCCATCGGCCCTGGTCTCATTCCTCGCCGTGACCCCAAATCCTGCTTCCGTGTAGAGCAAGGTCATGGGGATCACAGGACGGAGCCCTGCGTGGCCAGGGGCCCTGCCGTGTGTACCCACCCCACGCTCAGACTCATCACAGGCTGGGCATCGTCCTAGGGGCTTAAGAAACAGTAACTCATTTCATCCTCAGGCACACCTCGCAGAAATTTTATTTTGTTATTTTGCAAACAGAGAAGGAGACGGAGGAGGGAGAGGTTCAGGAGCTTGCTGGGACCACAGTGGGTGGGCTAGAGAAAGGCCCAGCTGGGACTTGACCCCGAGGCGTCTGACGCCACAGGCTGCCTCTCAGAGGTTAAGATCACAGGCCCCACGCAGCGGTGATTAGGCCCTCATGGTGTTCACCGGGAGCCCAAGGGACAAAGGAGGCTGCCAGCAAACAGAGGACAAGGGACCGTGGGGAAAGGCTTCGGCTTCCAGGAGAGCCCCACGATGGCGGACACCTCCTGCTCTTGCATGGCTGGGATGGCCCCGTGGGACGGCCGGAAGGCTGCCCCCTGACCCCAGGTCAGCCCACGCGATTCCTGGCACCTGTGTGCAAGAGCGGAGGGCCGGTCGGATGCTATCCCTGTCCGTAGGTACACTTGGGGCGGTGGGGGTTGGGGTGGTATAAAGCATGACCTTATCCGCTCCCTGACCCCAACATGCGTCAGTGGAATAACCGCCCCTGCCAGACACAGCCCCGTGAGTCAGGGTGAACGGCAGCAGAGGGAACGCAGGTGCAAATATGCGTGAATTAAATTGTTCCCATCTCTGAGTGCATTCTTCTCTTCTCCTGCAACACCCCCACACACACCCTTCCCCCGCCCCAGGAGTCCCAACATCTCCCGTCTGTGTGTGATTTTAACCTCTTCAGAGGCGAAGACTAAGCCTTACTCATCTTGGTCTCCTCATCCGTTGGCACTGTTTGCTGAATGAATAAACAATACCCCTCCGAGCAAATGACCTTTAGCTCGCACTGGAAACCACCTCCAACTGGAAGCTGACTGTGAATTTGGATTTCAAGGGGAACACGGACGTGTTGCTAAGGAAACGTGTTTCGCTATTTCTTTCAAGGATGATTTGGTGAGCTAACCGTGTTTAACAATTACGCCTGGATTGTAAAGAACTTTGTTATCTGCATTTTATTCCCTAGACGTTGGGTATTTCCCGTGCCTAGGTATTCCTCTTCCTGTAATGTCTCCTTTCTCCTTCTGTTCTCTCCTTCTTAAGGAAAAAAGAAACGGCTGTCAAACCCAGCCACCACAGTCCACCTGACCGTTTCATGCCACGTGCCTTCTTCCCACTGCTAATTTCTTTCTAACGCCTTTGACTTTGGATCCCAAAGCACAAGGGCCGTACTTTTATTAGGTCTAATGCACCGTGAAGCTCGGTGTTCCTCGTGAATCAGCCATAACAGTCAATGAATAATCACAGGCTTCAGCCAGCCTGAGTCTTAGATCAGCTGAGTGAGTAACTAGGAAAACCAACTAAGAACAAGAAGGTCAAAATATTGCCCCAGAACTGGGCTACGCCACCGTATCATAACCGACGGCCGGGTGTACAGGGGGGGCTGGCCACAGCGTGGGAGACAGGGCAAGGGTGCCACCTGGATGAGCCTGGCCTTCCTCCGGAAGGGAAGCAGGAGGGACATGGGCCAGGCTGGAGAGTGGACCACACACACACACACACACACACACACACACTTCCTGCAGCCCTTCCACCTCTGCCATTCGTGCTCCTGGCCAGATAATCTTCAATAGCGTGTCACACACTTACCACCGAGAGGGGCGGGATGACTGTTTTTTCATGTATACGTTTTTTTTTTTTTTTTTCAAAGGAGCTTTCTTAAGCCGCTCCCAGAGGGGAGGCAGGAAAACGAAACTTCACAGCTGTATCATTTTGAGCCTCTACCACGCGCTTCATACTGATAAATTCTCGATATTTGGTTCATTCAGTCTGTGTTGGGTGCTCATCACAGCCTGACGACTACGGTTGCACGATCACCTTCTCTTCTCTAGAGGAGAGAACGGGCCCAGCGTTCAATGGGCGAGAGCAGAAGAAAACTGTGTTGTCGGGATCGGATCGACTGCAAACCGCCGTGCTCCTTCTGACATCTTTCTGCTCAGATAGGCTGGGAACAACGGCCTGGGGCCGACTCAGGGTCCCGCCCAGCCCCCAGCCTGCACCAGCCCCGCAAGGAGGGAGGTGTCTCCCAAAAGATGTGCAGGACCTCCCGTGCCCCAGCCCCTGAGTGCACCACACGGCACACCCCTGGGCTACAGACTCAGCAGTGCCACTTTGGGCAACTGAACTTGACCCAGTGGCTGCGGGTACCAAGCTTCTCAGGTACTATCAGGGGCTATGCAAGCAGTACCCCTGTATTAGCTACAGCTACAGCCCAGATGAGTCAGTATTTTCGGCTACGGTTAAAATTAAATTTTGTAGGATACTCTTCATGTCTCCATGGTAACTTACTTTGGATCTGTATTCCATCTATGAAACTCTTTCTTGACCTATGACTTCTGATCCGGGCCTGACTATATACTGAGAAGCCATCAGAATGAATTCAGGCTTCTAGAAACATCCATCTCCCCTGCACCTGGTTGTTCCCGCCAGAGACCCTGTCTCTGACCCATGCTGCGGTGATACTGGAGCCCCTCAGCTACCTGGAAACATTAAAATAGGGTAGTATCTCAATTATCCGGAGAACTCTGGATTGAGGGTTGTCATGGAAACCGATACCTTGGTAACAGAGAAGCGAGGCGGTTCCTCTCCCTTCCGCTGTCCCTGACATACACCAGTTTTCAGAGCCATGGCCTTGCCTGAGCTGGGCCGTTTTATGTTATATCCACCTTCAGAAACCTAAATTTTCTTCCAAAATGCTGAGAATCTGACCTGAGTCTGCGTAGGAGAGGCACACACGTGTCTAGCCGTGGACCCAAGTTATTTTCTGCTAAAATCGAAAACTGCAGTACAGGTGATGGTTTTGACCGTGGCTGAGAGTCAGATTAACTCCCATTTCAACCCTGAATTTCCCATTTGGACGCTGTAGGGGTGGGGTTCCCGGACCGTTGCGGACTGAGTGACCCGGCAAAGGCCCAGCTCGTACATTTGCCACTCATTCCGTCTTCTCGTGATAGAACGATCATAAGTCAAGTCTGTGAAGAGGTCCAAGAATGGGGCCCCTCGTACCCCGAGCCCGGCGGCCCTCGGTGCCACCAGCACCACCGCTGGGTTCCTGCCGAATCCCAGAGGCCTGTTTGGTGTGAAAGCCTCGGGACAGGGAGGAAGCCAAGCAGAGACACGCGCCCCCACATTCCCCCAGCTCCGGGGGCGCGCGCTCTCCCGGAGCGCCGGGCCTCGGCGTCCTGGGCCACCGCGGTCCTGGAAGGAAGGGCGGGCCGGCGACAGCCGTGCGACAGCGGGTGGCGGGCTAGGTCCCGGCCGGAAAAAGCTGGCTCCGCCCCC
>PVKZ01005993.1:0-42347 GCA_004027375.1 Macroglossus sobrinus | reverse complement strand
CTGAGTTCTGCTACAATTGTATAGGTTGCTTTTTCATTCCCTTAGTTGTTTACTTTGCTCTGAAAAAAGTTTTTAGTGTGATGGAGTCCCACTTGTCTATTTTCTCTTTTGTTGCCTGTGCTCTTCTATTATATTAAAAAAATTCATTGCCAATTCCCACATCAAGAATCTCTTCTCCTATGTTTTCTTCCAAGAATTTTACAGTTTCAGGTCTTATATTTAAGTCTTTACTCCATTTTGAACTAATTTTTGTGTATGGTGTAAAGAAGGTGTTCAATTTCATTTTTTGCACATGGATATTCAGTTTTCCCAACATAATTAGTTGAAGAGACTCTCTGTTCCCCATTGTGAACCTTTGCCAATGATTAGTTAACTGAATATTTATGAGTTTATTTCTGGGACCACTATCTTCCATTGGTCTGTGTACCTATCCTTATGCTAGTACTGGCCTGTTTTAATCACTGTACCTTTGTATTTTATTTTGTAATCAGAGATTGTGATGCCTCCAGCTTTATTCTTTCACAAGATCACTTTGACTATTATGGATCTTTTATGGTTTTGTATGAATTTTAAAATTTTTTTTATTTTTATAAAATACCAAACTCCTATAACTCATTAGCAAACAAACAAACAAACAAACCAATAATCCAATTTATAAATATGGACAAAAGACTTTATTTGTAAATATGTATGCATATGTCTTTAAGGGGTAGGGACTTTTACAAAAAAATATAACCACAATATTATCATACCCGAAGACAACAACTCTATAGTCAAATTTTGTCTAGATAATATGCAAATGTATCTGATTATAAGTGTATTGTTTAGTTGGTCTGTTCAAATCATGACACAAAGTTTATACATTGCATGTGGTTGATATGTCTTTAAGCCCCCATTAATCTATGAATTCTCCTCCCCATTTCTTCTTGCCAGATATTTATTGCAATTTCTCATAATCTGAATAGTAACCTCATGGCATTGTTTAAAACATGTTCTTTTACTTCATGAATTTCCATTGAACTGGGAAGTTAGATCTCTAAATGTCATCAAATTCTTTTCAGTAAGAATACTTCCTAGATGGTTGTGTGCACTACCTATTGTATATCGGATGGTACATCCTATCTGGTTCTCTCTCTCTCTCTCTCTCTCTCTCTCTCTCTTTCTCTGATGTTAAGATTGATCTGTGAGCTCAGGTATAATCAACCCGATTCATCCATTTTAAGGTTTCCTATCAGTTTTTCATTTGACAATTTTAATAACCATTAATAAATGTTTCTCAGAGGTATTATTTCATTAAGAAAAATATTACATGTTATTTGTTTCTTTCTGTACTTCTAAGAAGTATTTTACAAAGAAGTATGTTCTGTCATCAGCTATTAGGTTATTCTCATCTGTGTTTTATATAGAAAAGGCAGAATAAATATTAAATTCTCAAATTTATTTTTAATAAATTAAGACTACTTATATATTTTTATTAAGACCTTCCAATATAGCAAGAAATAGATAAAAATTTTAGTTTGTTTCCTTATTTTAGAGTGAGGGAAAATTATTTTGAGTTGGTCTCTTCAGTCTTCATTTGGTTGTAATTATAGTGTATAATCCTTTTGACAGAGATATGATTATTTGAAAGTCATTTAATCTAAAAATTTCTATGGTTCAGGATGATGACAATGAAGAGCTGGTAAACTAGAGAGGAATTAAAAATGAAAATGAAAAACTTTTCTTTTACATGGTGATTTGAAATGAGATGGAAAGCATGGAAAAAAGAAGATGAGGTAGAGCAGCAAAGGGTAATACTTTTCTTGGTATAGTTTTGATTTCTAGAAGAAGTTATTTTTACAAACTCAAAATCAAATAAATAAAATAAAGAAGAATGCAGTAGGCACATGGAATGCAAAGAAGAAATACTTAATAACATGAGGGAGACAATAACAACATTTCATATTTATAAAAGGTCTTCCTTGGTATTCCTAAATCAAAACAATTACTAAATGATTTATTCACTTGTCATTTGTTCATTCCTTTATTCACAATGGAATCCAAGTCATATCTAAGTATGTTCTTTCTGGAGTCCAGACATTCCAAGAACCAAAGAAGAAAGCAGCCAAGAAGATGACTAAGAAGAGGGGGTAGGGGGGACCAGAAGAGTGGAATCTCAAAAATTGAGAGATTTTCAAAAGACAGAAGTGGAGAATGGTATCAATGATGCTAAGAGTCAAAGAAAATGATCATGAACAGTGTTCCTTGGGTTTGATGACATGGAAGTAATTCTTGATATTAGGGAAAAGCTTATATAAATATTTATGGGCAGAAACCAAACTGCAATGGGTTAAGGGGTATATGAGTTATATTAGGGAGGGCACTATAAATGTAGTCTACTGTTTGCAGTGATTTGATTATTATAGAAGAGGTTTATAATAGCAGTGAGAGCACTATATGTCACACATAGAGCCATGTCAGCTATGGTGACTTCTTCGTGTCTAGGTATGAAAAAAAGCTGTTAGATGTTTTTTATACATAACTTTTTTTCAAAATAAAACTTGCTTTTGCTTAAATTTGAAATTTCTTCATTGTAAATAAACATTTTAGATAGCCAAGAGTTATTTTCTATACCTTTGTATTATAAATAATTTTGTAATTTAAAAGCAAACTTTTCTAGATATAGCTTTATTAAAACATGATTATTTTCTCCCTTTGATTCAATCTGAAATGTCAGTTGATTTTAAATATTCCTAAGGAGAAAGACGATTCTCTTTTCTTATGTACCTTTATTTTTGAGGTCATCAAGAATTAGGCAACAGAAGGACAACACAATGTGAAAACATGTAGCATTTTATGAGATGAACTCCAAAGCAGCATAAAATAAAATTATCAGCAAGTAATGAAATAGAAGGAGAGAAATAGGGATCTGTAGTTGCTGCTCAGAGACCCAGAAATCTAATCATCACAATTTAAGTGAAACAAATAAATCTTAATCAGTCATTTAGCATCCCCTCAAGATTTCAGTATATAAATTTTTAAAGCAGCTAACTTCACCATCTCTATTCAGGTTTTTTTCCCAGCCTGAAATGAAGTATTGGAAGAATCTAATACCCGTTTTTATTTTTTCTGCCTGGCATATTGAAAGATTATAACATGAATCTATACTACAACCTTATTTCCTGTATATTCTCCATGATGGCTTGTCGGTCAGCTGACAAGCTGATAACATCTTTCAATGGCAAACTCTTAAACAACAGAGATGGCTCCTTTACAATGTCTAGCACATGCAAATCCCAGGAAGGTGTACAGTAAATATTTAACTTGAAAATTTCCTTATAAGCTAGTCCTTATTTTCTAGTCTTTAGAATATTGTGTGATTTTTGAGATTATTTTGTACTCAGAACGTTTCATTTACTCATAATGTACAACTAAATCTATATGCAATTAAGTCTAATAATGAGTAGTCTAAATTATTTACTCATAATGTGCAACTAAATTATTAGCTAAATCAGTTTTGAAAATAATTCTAATTTCTTTTACCTGCAGATGTTAGATCTTTTGGTGGAAAACACATGATTATGTTGGAAAAGGAAACTCCTACTGAGACACCAACAGCCACGGGGTTTCACGATCAGCAGGAAAGTGGGAAGAAGGTGCTGTTTTGATTCTCCTAGGAAAAGAACCAGGTGAGGGTAATTGATGGAACAAAGATCTTGAGTGGGAACAAAAATTTAGAGGAAAAGATTAGCCTTTGTAAAGAGGGGTGTCTACTCTGAGAGAAAGAGGAAGGGTATAAGATGAGTTCATCTATACAGTTTTGAGAAGAAGACAGAGCTGAGGCAGTTTACTGTAAATAACCTTGAACTCCTTTGTAATATCTCAATAGGTCACTGGCAAGAAGTAAAAAACATAATGGTAGAGTTGAGAGGTTTGAAGAAAAGGAAGGTTTAGAAAAGTTGCTGAAGGTAATAGAACAGACAGAGTCTTGAAGAAAATTTTTCCAGCAGTAGAAATGATCCAGCTAAGTTGGCAAACCATGGCTCAAATCATTGAGGATAGTGTTATGATTTGAACCATTTTCTCTTAGAAGTGTACCCAAATGTAGAAACAGAGACTCCAACCCTAGATTAGAAACGATAATCTTGTTTGTAGTGAAATGGACAAAGGCATGAATTTTCAGTGGTATTCAATTTATGTGAACATCCCATTGCATGTACTTGGTGCATGTGTGTGGAATGAATGGTGAGGATATGAATGAATGAACATATGTATTGTATGTGTTGCTTTCTCTCTCAGAGTTCATTGTCAAGATGATCACAATAGTTTGTTGTTTTAACTTTTTGTTGAGAATGGCCAGATAGAAGTACGTGCCAATGTTTTGTAGAATTGGTGGCCATTGGGAGAGCAATAGTCACTATTTATTAATTGAAAAATTCTAGAAACAGATATGCATGGTTGTAATTTTAGGAAATTACCAAAAACTCTGTTGCAGTTTCAACTTTTCTCCTTCTGGACTCAATTTTCTTACTAAAGAGCTAACAATATTGATTATTTGTACTTTTCCAGGCACATTCTAAGCATTTTACATATAGTATTTCACTTAATTTTTATAATAACACTAAAAGGTAGATACTATATTCATCTCCATTTCATAGGTGAGAAAAATAAAGAACAGAGTAATTAAGAAACTCAAATTTGCATGTCGAAAAAGTGAAGGAGCTAGGTTTCAAACCTAGATTATGTGACTTTTAAGCTTACATACCTAGAAACTATGTTTAATGTATATGTGTATACTTAAAATAATTAATTTGGAATTCTGAAATTTAAAAGGTCATTGGAAGACAACACTATAGAGAATCACCAGAAAGAATTTATAAGTCTTCAATGTCTGCTAAATTTGCAAAGGCTAACTTTTTAAAATGATAAAAAGAAAAGGAAGACAGAAACTCTAATGGAATTAGAAACAATATAAATCATGATTCCTTGTGAGGAATCTTTTCTCTTGCTTTTTGAATCTGGAATGCACAGAGCTAAGGCATATGAGAAGACATGCCAAGGAATTCTCCAGTTCACAGCGTGAATGTCATAATAGCTTTTATAGTACCATTTTTTCTCCTAGGTGATAAGTTGAGTGTTATGATATGCAAAAATTATCTTTTTTTATTGGAACAAAAAACTAGTAAAGTTTTAAACTAAAACTTAAGATTTAAAATATTTTCACCCTCTCCATGGTCTTATGCTCTGTTCCCAGCCTTCCAAAGATAAGTATTTACTTTCTTCTACCATTAAAAGTACACAATTGAACATTTTGAAAAGCACTGTTTGAGGGCAATAAGTATGTGTAGCAACTTCACCTAGAAATTTAAAATAAAAAAAAATGCTACCTTTAAGAAGAAAAACAATTTCAAAATATGAAAGTGGTATTTTCTTTATCTCTGCTTCTTGGTGGTTAAAATAATTTATGAATTAGAAGAACTTTAGTTTGCAGTATAGGGAAGGGAGAGCCCAGTCCAGATCATTGTAATAATTAATTTGCCCTCACTACTCTGTACTGAGAATACAAATGCAGAAAGAGAAGCTGAGACTTAATTACTGACAAATATGCTCTGCGTATTGAAAACCAGAGAATTTGCAGCTGTCATTCAGACTCCATTGTGCAAATTGACAATGAGCCACAAAAAGGGACATGAGGTAAATGTAGGGTGGATGCCACGAGCCATTCTGATGAAATATCTGGGGGACAATTTAAAATGAAATATCAGCTGGTAAAGGAGACCAGCTGCCTGTTTAGAAGGATGACTCAAGCTAAAATCTCTAGCTCCTGTTTTATAATGAAAGACTGCCAATATATTAAACCTTTATTGGGGGGAAAAAGTGCTGGATCCGAATGTGTAATGGGTATGCTTGTGAACTTTCAAAGATCTAAAGAAACAGCTTTTCTAAGTCTACTCAAAAGTCAACACTTATTTGGAAACCCAGTATACAGAAACTTTCTTAGGTGATGTATCTTTCTATCCCTAAATCTTTCTACATTGCATGGAATCACAGAAAGCTAAATTTTTCTTACGTAGACAACAAACTGATCCTCCTCTTCCAGCCTCACATGAATCTCAGATGTACCCAATTTCTGCAGTTCTGAAGTTTTGCAGTCTAATAAATGCATTCTGTGTAACATGCACTACTAGCTCAGCTTAGAGATTTCTTCGGCCTGCAAAATTGCCACATGCTTATCTACCTTCCAGTTTCCAGATTTTGTTGTTGTCATCTCCTCTCCTGCCCTCTTTGTTCTTATGGGAAAATCTGTCTCACCATTCTGTGTGGCAGTGTTTGTCGTTCCCACGTAATTACCCTTTGCAGCAAAGATGAATATCCCTGTTATATCAAAATTATATTGCATCCTGTAAAGGGGTCCTATAGCCATATCTGTCATGAGAGCACTTCAGTCTACTCTTTCTCCCTCTTCAGTTACGTTATTTATGTATTACTATATCTCCTTAGTTTATTGAGTCCAAGAATATAAATAAAATTTTTATAAATAGATCACCTTTCCATAATAAGAAAAAACTCTGTGGAAATAAAAACATCTTGATATTTATGGCCGATATTACCATCCCCTATATTACCATCCCATCATGCTATGCTTGTAATGACATCTGCCTACAAATGAAATTTTTTAGTTATAAAATAAAGCATGTAGTTCAAAGGCTTTTGCCCAGATGTTTCTTTACTTATAAGTAAAAATGTGAGCACTTATGTCTTTGAAGGTTGTGCTAGAAAAGAGGGCATAACGAGTTTAGAGTTTAAGGTCTGGGCTTCAGGGAAAATTAAACACCCTTGCTCTTAAGGGTTTTAGGTTTCTGTTTTCTTTGGTCTTTTAAGAAATTTCTTTGGAAAAAAAATACATTCGAAAGCATCCAGTAATCCTTTGCCATTCTGATTTCCTAAAAGTTGCCTGAAGAAATGTCTCTATGTCTTCATATAGTCAAGGGTATAATTCATACCAGTAGAAACATACAACTAAGCCTATACAGAAATTAACATACCTTAATAAAAAGAACATTAAGAAAAAAAAAAACTTGCTTCAAGAGTTGAAAGAGAATTAAATTTAACTTAAATATTTATTTGCTTCAAAGTAAGTCTGAAGAAAAATACCAGAATTTGCTCAGTTCTGGTGTTTTTAATTCTTACTAGCCATCAGTTGATGCTCATGAATACTCAGCCCTTCTGCTGTTCTGAGAATCTGGACTGATTCTGGAAGGTCAGGATGGAGGGTAGGGAGCCACTTCAAGAGCTGTGATGAGTGACTTGACATCAGAGCATAGTAACTGCTGTTCCAGACCTGACCTCATGTCTCGAAGCTGATGGTATCACCCAGTTTGGAATCCCTGTACTTAATTTAAGCATGTGTCTCAAGATCCTGTCTTGTTTCCTAGAGGGAACCACTCATATTCATTAATTCATTTATTGACTCATTCAGTAAACATTAATTGTGCTAAATATATATCATACATTAGGTTTTCTTTTATCATAATAGAAAGGTAAAGAGTTGATTAATTGATGAAAGTCTAAATAAATAATTCAAACATCTTAGATGAGTTATCCTTGTTTGGCATTCTCCAGCCACCAAACTTACTGTGCCTGCCTAGGTGATACCTTTTCCAAACTTCCACTTCTACAAAACAGACCCCGTCTGTGTCTTAAAGCCCTTTAATGATGGCTGTAAATAAACATTGGAGCCAAATTCAATATATACCCATTTTTTGGCTAGGTATTTCCTGGGAATGTGTAACTTTCTGGAAGCACTGAAATCCAAAGAGAGTCATACCAAGAATACTAACTTCATGATCAGAGGTGGTCTAATAGGTAAGACTAACCCAGCGAAGCTATAAAGGTGGCCAAGTATGGCCTTTTCTCTCATTTCCTCCTCTGTCCTTAATCAAAGCTCCTGGCACCTGTTTTGGCTTCCCCTTATATAGATTCTCAGTGTCTTTATGTGTTTTATTACTAACCACAGTATGTCTACTCAAGTGTGCCAAATTCCTGGGCAAGACACAAACCTGAAACTTTTTCCCACCTTGCTCATTTTAATGCCTGTTGATGGCACTCTAAAATGCACTCTACTCTGCCAATACATAGCTGTGTCACTAGTTTAAGTTTACTTAGTCTAAATATTGCAATATTTTTTTCTGACAAATGTAACTATTTCAAGTTCATTTGGAAAAAAACTGAAAATTAAGAAAATTAGGAAAAAATTACTATTCTACTTAATTTCCACATAAACTCATAAATACTATTACTTAATATACTAAAATTCTGATACATTTGCTTTTAAACCTCAAAAGGTGGGATTTAAAATAAAAAGTGCTCATTTATGTTATTTGATATGTTATTCTTTCACTAAATATCTTTTCCCACATCTGAAAGTAACCTTTAGATATAATTTTAATAGCATAAAATTCTATGACACATACTGCCTAATTAGCCAATTCTATTTTCTAACTAATGTTTATTAAATTTTCTATTATAAATTATTCTATAATGAACACCCTTTAGATATATGTTCGTATAAATATAGCACTGTCAACTTTGGTTGCCTGCTAACCGTCATCTTCTTCCTCCCTAATAAAAGAATCCTGAGCAGCAACAGCCACATACCCACACTGAAAACATCACACCCCTACCCCTCTGTTGTGTTCTGTAGTAGTTTGGGATGGCCATTTGACCCAATGCTGGCCAAGAAAATACAAGCAGAAGTATTAAGTAGGACATCCAAATAAAAATAAATCAAGTCAGGATGTCACATACCTTTCTTTCATCAGCTTTCTCCTTTTTTTTTTTTTTGTCTGGACTATAGATGTGGTGCCTAAAATTTATCAGCCATCTTGCCAGCCTGAAAAAGGGAGCCACATCACAGGGAAGGCGAAGCCCAGTCTTTGATGATGGATGTCCTTGAACTTTCCTTCGACAGAGTACCCCCATACATCCTCTATCTGAGAAACATAAACCTTTTCTAACTGAGTTTTGCTAAAATTCTCCACATATCTGTTTTTAAAATATTTTTCTTGAATGGTAGATAAATAGAATTGTGAATATTTTATAGAGTTTACCATCTAAAAATGCTTTCATTTACAACTTATAAGACAAAGAACTCAAATCATAGTTAAAGATTCAAGTAGACCCCCCCCTCAAAAAAAAAGAAGAGATTTGTGAATGGCTGATAAACATTAAAAACATAAGAAGATGGAGATGTCCGACCTCATTAGTTTTTAAGCACTACTCACATTGCATTAAATGAAAGTTTTTTTGTTTCTAATTCTGACTCAATGGCCTATTCAATTATTCCTTCTCTGAATTTTAGACTCTATACTTCATTTTTTTGTATATGTCTTATTTTATTTCATTTCCAACTCAAGTTTAGTTCTGAAAAGATTTGGTCTTCTATTACAATTGGAAAGTACCCATTTTTTTTCCTGAAATTATATTCTACCGCACATAGTACAGTGGTTAACAAGATGGATGTCAGTCTCAGAAAGATTTGGCCTTAAATCTTGGCTCCACATGTACTAACTAGGTACCTTCCAGCAACTTACAAAATCCCTCTAAATCATAGTTTTTCTAATCTGTAGAATAGAAATAATAATAAAATCTTACCCGGTGTAGTAAGGAAAATAATCATGTAAAGATTTTAGTATATTATTTTCACAGAAGAAAAACACAAAAGTTTACTACTAAGTATTACTAGTATTGATTGTAAGAATTGCTCAAGGGAAGATGAAAATAATTGCAAAAAAACATAAATAATTTAAATATAGACTGTGTTTATAATTTACAACTTCCGAGGAGTCCTCTCATTAAATTCCACAAGTAATTTTAATGTTGCTTATTTATAGTTTTAAATGTAAGAATGAGAAATCCAGAGAAGTACATGGCTATTCAGGAGACCAACTGCTGAGCAATTCATCAACGCAATAAAGCATGTCTCTTAAAATGTACCTATCTGTGTTTTAATTATGTCAGTCTTCAATAAATCAACCTAAACTTTATAAATACTACGTGCCAGGCAATGTGCTTTACTTTACAAAAGGTCTAGATTAAGGATCCAACTTCTTTCAAATAGTGAGAGTGCTATTGCACATTCTGCTAACAATGAAATATTATGAAATTAGCATAAAGGACTATTTGAATGTATTGAAGCACCGGTAAACTGCATAATGAGAAACTAATTATAGAGAGAGATCCTGGCTGCAGATATTTGTAGAATATTTCTTTTCTGACAAAATGCAGAATACTTATGTGACATTTATGTAAATCAGCTGATTTCCGGGTTGAAGTGGTGCAGCAAAAAGTTGTTATCCTAAATCAAGAGGAAGTATTCTCTGTGCCCATTATTTCATATTTAAATGTTTTGTTCTTTCACTATCAACCAAAGTACATTTGTTGATTTTGCCTCCTCTGTGTACAAGTAGAGCTGAGACGAACTGTTATGAGATTATTTTCCACCTGAAAGTATCCATAATTTGTGGATTCTTAATGAACTGTTTTCTGACTCAAAATTTATAATAAACAATTTCTTGAAAAAAGGTAAACTCACGGAGTAAAATAACTCATGTTTTCTTTCCTGTATTTGCTAACTCAGTCTCAGCTCAGCATGTCTAAAATATCTCAAAAGGTATGACAACAACAATACCCTCTACCCACTCCCAACTCTACCCTGTCCAATTTCCAAGAAGCTAATACAGCCTCTAGAACCATCTGCACTGAAGAACCATCAGTCAACTCAGAAAAGTAAGATTGCATAAACAGCTCTTGAATATAAATAATAGGGATTCTGAAATTTTTATATTACTTTTAATAGGTCCTAGTTAAGCAGATTTAAAAGCTGACTATAACTGATTAGCATATATTCCAAACCAAAAATCAAGACCTGTAGTCTAATATACAGTTTTACAAAGGGACAGAAGACATGAAACCCAGGATGCCCCAGAATATCTTACTTGAATGATCATGATAAATATAAATCTAAAATGTATTGCAATAACTATGATAGAAGTTTGCTTTTGTGCAGTATTTTGCAGTTTGCTCTCACATATCTTATCACTTTCCCCACTACCTTGTGGTCATCTCAAGAGCAAAGATTTTAATTCATTCATGTTGTCACCTCCAGGCTTCCCAAGTTCCTTGGGTGTCCTCTCGAAAGTTCCTGGGGGTACCAATTATAGCAAAGAAGCCCCTTCTTCATAAGTTTGGGTCCCAACTGTACAAAGCTCTCCTATTAACTTCTAAATTTAACAATGCCAGTCTATTCTTTTTTTTTGTCCCAGACACAAGAATGAACCTACTTCTTGCAGTTACTACCTCTGTGAATCACTGGTCCTATCTATTTGGATTTTCAGTTCTCTGATACTTGATGGAGAATTCTTCATATTAAATTAACTGATGAGGTTTCTCTTTCCTGACTGGATGGTGACTAACAGAAGAGAGAAAAGATGAAATAATGTCAGGGAAACTGAAATAAGTACATTGGCTGAGTTTATCATTTTGAAAGCTTCCTTGTGCACTTTATATCCAGATTTCTGTATATAAAACTTCTTTAATAGATTTAAAGCGTCTTGCTATCAAGTTGCATCAGCTCCAACATCGCATTCCTCCAGCTGGCAAAAGCATTAAGGCTTCTGATAATAATAACTAGAAATTTTCTGATGCTGGCTAATTTTCTTGGAAATAGATGCCTTTGGCTTCAGTTTTCACCCCATCATTTTGTGACTTGCATGCCATTTCTAACAGGAGAAAGAGGAATATGTAAAGGAACTATGACAAATATTTTCTTTAGTTCATTTCCTTAATGGAAAGAAAAAGAAATACTTAATCCTGAGAGTCCAAGCCTGGTTATCACCTGCGCTGTAGAAGAAATGGTCAGGTGGGCTGGTCTGTTGCTTCTAATAATATTATGAAGCGCCCTGAAAAAAATTTAGGTCTCTTTGTATTGAAATGAAACAATAATGTCCACTATTGAGGCTGCTCTTTAAAGAAAATGTTTCAAACATTCTGAAAAAAAAATTTTCTGAGGAGTTGATTTCTGAAATTAGCTAACTTTGTTTGTTTGGGCTTTAACATAGGCAACTACTGCAGAGACTAAGATACTACATGCGCTGTTTTTAAGAACACAGTTGGGTCGCTGACTACTCAAATAACTCCTAAGTCTCATTCATCGACAGCCTCCTAGTTAACTCAGTGCCCAGATGGAAAGATTTAGCATTGCCATTTTTAATACTTTCTTATGATATTCCCCTTTTCACCATTACAACCAATTATTCTTTTTAGAAAGATTTTCATCTTTCAAATAAAGTATGTTTACTTTACTGACTTTCAAATAAAGTATTTTTACTTTCTAAAAAAATAATAAACCTCCCCAAATCATTTAAGTTCTTTATTCCTTCACTGCCAAGTCTACCACTGTCTTTCTTTCTTTCAAAACATATTTTCATATCACCCACTATTAGGGTAAGTCCTGTGCCAAGTGTCACTGTGCCAAGCACTAGCACTAGAAAGACAACCCGGGCCTCGTGGAGTTCACAGTCTCTTAAGATGGATAAACATCTATAGTACAAGATTGAATGTGGTGACTAGCAAAAGTAGGAAACAGATATAGTGGGATGAAAGTTCAGAAAAGGACAATATTAATCTCTGTTGTTAGGGATCAGAAGTGGAAGAGATGACATTTGGATTAAATTCTAATCTCAGTTGTTGGGGATCAGAAATGGAAGAGATGACATTCGGATTGAATTCGATGCTGATATATTTTATCACACAGTCAGGTGGGTGGCATGTTAACCGTAGCCAGATGCATTAAAATAAAGTGAGTTAAGACTTAGATAAGATGAACCAACAAAATAGAAACCAAATTTAGGGAAATGGACCTGGTTAAAGGTTCTTCTTGTTAAAGTATAGCTCAGCAGTAACTCCATCGGAATTATCTGGGTGCTTCTGAAAATCGAGGTTTCTAAGATCGATTCCCAGGGCTTCTGATTTATTGACTGGGGTGAATGAGTGACAAAATCTATTTAATCAACACTGCAGATGATCCACATGCATGCCTCAATCTGAAAGTCCTCATCCAGGGCCTTAATGCCAGCAACAGGTGGTGGTACAGAGAAGCAGCTGAGGTTAGGGACGTCCAATATGACAAAAGCAGATGTTCTGACAGACATGTGGACAAAAAGAAGCACAGCCCAGGGTCAGGAAACTCAGGAACAGGTAAGAATGAAGATTCAGAAGGTCCTACCACAAGCATCCTGTCCCCTCTTTTGCATGGCCCAGGCTATTTGGGATTTAGAGCTTAGGCCTCTATTCTAGGTGAGACTATTGGGAGAAAGTCAGCTGGGAAGTGCAAAGTAAAGCGCACCGTTCTAAAGTGTTCCAGGTTATGTACCAAGTAGAATTTGAGCATCAGAGATCATATCCAGGATTTAGTTACTAAAAGCCTAGTTACCAGAAGTAAGACCAGAAGCACATTTTCTTAAGTTAGTTTCCAGTTCTGGTTCATCATCAGAATCACCTAAGGAGTTCTACAGTAATATATACTCCTAGCTATTCATGAGGGGCACTAAGCAAGAACTCCTCCTACTTCTCCTTCCATCACAAGTCATGACTGAGCCCACCACAGGAATCCAGTAGAAAATGCCAAGAAGCAAAGAATTCTGTGGACAAGCTGGCTGATGTAATGACTTCATGGCAGAGGAGATTATCTCTTGAAAATTCTGTGAATCTTACAGCCAATAAGAGATTTTCAGCACAGAGAGTCATCAAGTTTGTTGTTAGTGTTTTGTAACAGTATATAAAATAGTTCTCTGGCATATTGATACTTAAAACAATAAAATTCCTTTTGGTTCAATCTCTTGCTACATCTCAACAAATGCATATAATTTTCAGTTATCACGGAGACTTCTCGCTGTTTGAGAATTTTATTTTTCACGGAGTGACAATTTTCAAAGAGCAGTATTGAATATGATGTTAACTTAAACCAAACAGCCTTAGATGCAAATATTAGAATGTTTGCTTGTTTTATGCCTTCCTGTCACATTGTTATTTTTTCAAGCAATTTTAACTCTAAGTTTTAATTCTATCCTATCTGAAACACAAACAGCATTGATAAATCACACCAAAGCAAAGCATGAGCCAGAAAGACAGCAACCAAGCTAAACTTTATAGCAGATGAAACTTCTCTGTATAAAGAAAAAGCAGGAGAATCACAAAACGATCTGTTTCAAAGATCAGTAAATTTATGCTAAATAGTGTCCAATTCTGCAGGGTGCCACCCAGTTGAGACTGAGCCAGGCCACCTGATTCCTTCTTCCACTGGTAAAGACCCTGTCACATGAACCAGCTGCCATGGATATGGTTCAGAAAACTGTCCCAGAACAGAGCTCTGAGCCATCTGTGCTTGCAGTCCTATTAATAAAATGTTCTCTAAATCATAGACCTTCATCCAGTAACCACATATCATGGCCTTCTCCAACATGAGACTTGGAGAATATCACTCTTTGGCATTTCTTGTTTCTTTGGCAGGGTTGTGGGGAGGGCGAGTGATAATATGATGTGAAGGGAAGGGGGTCCAGGGTATGGTAGGAACCAAATAAAATCGTGAACTCTATGAAAACAAGAGTGTATCTTTTCACCTTCGTCTTGTGAGTGTTAGGCACTGTGATTGACTGAAAAAACGGATTCAATTGTATTGAAGTACTTTCTAAAGGCAAAGCACAACGCAAGAAGTTGGACAAGGTTATCTCATAATGGAAAGAATTATAAAGCAACTTCGGCTCATTGGTGTAGTAACTTAGACACTGAGTGGCAGACCCAAGATTTAGACACAGAACTACTGACTCTATACTTCTATTTGACCGTTTTCATCATTTGGCACTTTTTTCTTTTTGTCTTTTTGATTGTGCTTTAGAACTTCTGCTTTGACTGTGATTTGTTTTTCTTGAGCAAACTTTGACATAGTTTTCTATGGCTCTTGAGAGAAAAGTGAAATGATCAATATAGTGAGGCTTAATTAAGTAGCAGTGAAATTCTTTTAAAATGTATGTTTAGGAGACAAGTTTAAAACATGTAGAAAATACAACAAAGACCTTAGACACAAGATAGAGTTAAACCAGGCAGAAAATATGTGTTTGATAAACTTAAGGAACATGCTAAAATACACTAAAGAAATGAAAAAAAATATTTACTATATTTAGATCTTTCTTTCAAAAAGGAAAAAAAATGAAGGTTTTGCTAAAGCCATCTAAAGACAGTGATGTAAAATATGGGTGAAGCATCCCCATACTTAATATGCTGGTCAGTAAAAACCTACAAGTAAGCCATGGGGACCCTGACCACTTGTCCCTAATAGCATTTATCCACCACCGCTTTGCTCTTAAGAACAGCATCAGATAAACAAATATACATCTAGTGCAGATAACAAAGATAATTTGAAATGCAGTCTGAAATCCAACCATATGGCATATGACATAAATAAAATAAAATAAAATGGAGACAAGACTTGAAAATTTCTCAAGCAGACAAAACCACTTAAGCCATGTAAGCAAAACTAAATCTGGCTTATTTCATGAACATAAGGGAAAATTAACTGAGGTTATTTTTTGTAAATGCATCTGATAATTGTAAATAAGTCTCCCCATTTGTAAACAGTCTGATTCTTATTTCATAAAACATTCATATCAAGTAAAGCTCTCTAGATTTCCTTTTGAATTATTTTGAAATTTATATATTATATTTATAACATACAATACTGCCAAGAACAGAAGAAGTGAGAGAAGAAATTATTAAAATATGTTTTAAAAATCTGATGTAGAAGTTGAAATTCAAGTTCATCTAAGGGTCCTGCTTCTGTAGTGTAGTGGTTATCACATTTGCCTCACAAGTTCATCTGAGGAAAATGATAGTACGGTTAATTCAGTCATTTATTCATGCACCAGTTTGTTTCAATGTTGGAGGTAAAATTATTTTCAGTATCTGTTCAATGTAGCTGGATATGGTTACAGTTTAGTGAAGAAGATTAAAATGCATTTAAAATTTTTTTATGTTGAGTGAAGAATTAGAAAAGAATTCTAAGAGTATGTACATATATAAATATATGAGAAATTGGAAATTAGACTAATGAGACTACTTGAAGTACATTTTGAAGTATGAAAAAAGAAATTAGAAAAAAAAGAGAAAATACAGAATTTTAAAAATATAATGGTGACAAGCTGTTTCCTGACCAAATTTAGTAGCTATTTATTATTACCACAATGTAACAAGAACTAACATTCCACTGAAGAAAACCTTTCCCAATATTTCCAATATTTAAGAGGAAACTTAAAACTTTGCTCAGTTCTAATGTGGTGAGTACAAGGTCATTTCATGGTTTTGCTTTATTTTATTTGCTGGCATTAAAATTTAAAAAACCCCAGCAATTATGTTACATGCTTCTAATTCCTCTTACTTGTGTAGAAAAACTGTGTACAAGAGGAAGAATGTCCAAAAATGGCAAAAAAAAAGGACCCTACCAAAACAGCAATGTAAAGTAACAGTGAAGAGAACAATGCCCACAGATGTTAAAAGAAGACCTAATAAATGGTAGAAGAAATTCTCACTTTTAAAAGAAAAATCATTATATCAGTGATTATGGGGAGGGTTGTAGGGTTTAAAGGAAGTGAGCAAATGCCCAGAATTACCTGAGTAGCTTTTACAAAACCACACCACACACACGTGTGCACAAGCACACACACACACCAAGAATTTGATGCGCTTACTAGAACATGTTCTCATGACTGCAAATCAGGGCCATAGTGAGCCACTACTGTTGATGCCCAGCCCATTCAGAATGAAAGTTCAACCACTGTACTGAACCCTGACTCAGAAGACTATTGAAGAGTGCCTTTCCATAATTACTCTTTCAGCCTCCATTAACGATTATGAATGACATTTCCTAGATGTTATCTGTCCATTCACATGCAAAGATGGGGATTCCCTGACCTTTCATGAGAAATAACTTACTTCATTTGAATCATATGAAAGTTGGTAAAACAGTTGGCTTTAGGCAGATGAAGACAATTTTTTTCTGAAGAAAATTGCAGAAAGAAAAATGCCTCTATTACCAGGGCATATTTTATCCCATAGGAAGTAGTAAGAGAATGTTTGTTTATAAATAGTAAAAAAGTGACATGGAAGTTTTCTCAAATTATTAACACATCAACTGATATAGGATATAAGATGAATACCTAAAAGGGCCAGTAAAGAAATTTTATATAGTTCTAGCTGCACATAAATGGCATCCCTCAAGATTCATCTGAAATATCACCTCTATGAAGGCTTTGCAAATTTAAAAGCATCCTCAATACATGAAGGGAACTGCCCCCCTTCCCAGCTTCAGTGGAAGCACCTAACCCAATCTCGTTGCATTTAGCTTGTAGAATGGCGAATTCAGGATCCAAGTCAGTAGCAAACATTGGAATCCTAAATCCTGGAGGATGGAACTCGTGCCTGACCAACCTCTTAACAGGTACCAGAACAAGACTTATAGTAGTTACTCAATATTTTTTAAATAGATTGAAGTATATTAAATTGGTGACTTAGTATTAGATACAATTGCTTTCCATAGTCCTCACATAGGGTTAAAACTGCTAAATATGCTGCTTGTTAAGAAAGTAGTGTCTAGAGTGAATAAGCTTGTTTAATTTTAGACTTTCCTGTATATGATTTAATACCTCTTAGAAAAGGTAACTGTATATCCCAATTCAACTATGTTAAGAAACAACGGATTAGATACAAATACTTTTTATGTGACACCTACTAATAATGAAGTTGAAATTCCAAAATCGTACAGTTAGAAAATTATTCCCATGGAGTCTTTATTGAATAAAATGTGGAGAATTTTATGAGCTTTTAATAGTAGTGTTCATGTGCCTGAGGAACATGCCCTGGAGAAGCTTCTTAAATGCTTTGGGTTCCTGAGCTGCCTCTCCCTTTGACCTCCTAGAATCGTCATGATGATGAAATGTACACTCCCTAGTACAATGTACACTCCCTAGAATCATTAGCGTTAACTTGAATGTCTTGCTGGAAATGACTTGACAAGTACATTCTGAACTGTCGTAAGTTTCAATTGCGTTAGGGAAAAAAAAAAAAAAGAAATGACTTTATAGAACATAGTGGACTATAAAGTAAAATTCAAAAGATTAGTCAATGAACTATAAATTATATTATTGTTCATTTCCCTGAACTGTTTCTTGCTTATGACGTGTTATATATTTACAATGTTAGTGTTCACATTCTGTCAGCTGGTAATCCGTGCAGAAATTATTTGCATCAAATACAATAACTAAAGCATTTTCATCATCTTTTTGATAAAAAGTGATGCACAGGCGCTAAATCAAGCAAATCTCTGGATTATCATTATCACTCAAAATTGTTCATATGTGTATGGAATAAATTCTTTCATTATTCTCAATATTTTATAAATATTTTAAATGGAATAGTTTCAACCTGTTTTTGTTCTTTTATTCTTATTCTTTTATTTTGACCAGGCTTCAAAGAACAGAAAAGCAATTTTCTTATCCTACTTCAAATAGTCCCACAGGACCCATTTATTCAACAAAAACTCCAAAATCAGTTAAACTCATATCTAACAAAGACAATATTAATGAAATGATAGCGAAACCTATGAAATAACAAAATTTTCTTTACTCTTAGACATTTCTTTATTAAGTGAATTGCTCTGTTTGTGAAATGCCAGCCTAGATTCTAAATCTATTTAGAAAGAAATTTGGGATTTTACTTGAACAAATGGACTAATCAGGTGTTAGGTAATAGAATGGAAATTGTTATAATCGGGGCTTCTGGAGATAGTAAGTATCCCTTTGTAAGGTTTTGCTATTTTGTAATAGAGGCAAGGATGCCACAGTGGGTAAGAGGAAAAAGTCACACTCCACTTTCTCTTCTTCAACCAGCTTTTAAAAAAAAATGCAGTAAGAAATAATGGTGAATAAAAGGAAGGAAAGGGTAAATGAAGAAAGGATTCCTTCACCTTAAGGGCTTTCCATAATCCTCACAAAGGGTTAAAATTATTAAATATGCTGCTTGTTAAGATACTAATGTCTAGAGTGAATAAGCTTGTTTAATTTTAGACTTTCCTGTGTATTATTTAATACATCTTAGAAAAGGTCACTGTAAATCCAGATTCAACTATGTTAATAAACATCAGATTTCCAAGTTACTGCTGTGGGAACCATGAGCAGTCAAGTCTCCATTAAAGTTCTCTTTGTTTCTTCTGCTGCCAAACGGAAGGACAGAATCCATGCAAGAAAATCTAGGCCAAAAAGAAGTCCTCCCTAGGAAACAAAGCTAACGAAGGGGGAAATGGAGTTTACAAAGGGGCATCTGATTAAATGAAAGAAGCAGGGGTAGACAGAAGCACAGAGGCTAACATAATGGTTATTTTGATCCGGTGAGTATTGACCACAGGGAGAAAAGGGGTTTACATTGTCACACTTACTCCTAGCTGACAAAGTCTAAAGGTTTCTAGGTCACCACGTACCCAGTTTTATCAAAGTGACTTTTAGATGTCATATAGCTATATAATTCATCTTTTGGCTGAAGTTAATCAAATAAACTAGGAGGTCTTTGAGGACCAGGTTGACCCTCACCTGCATGTATTCATTCTCCATAGCTGCTTCAATGAGGAAACTATTTCAGTCTTCCGCAGTCTTAAAAATAACAAGGAATGTTTTCACGAGAACCTATACATTAAGTGGAAGAAAATAACTATTTTCAGATGGCTTTTTTTTCTCAACACTTGATTATACTCTTTATATTTTGATGTTTGACTTTCAAGCTGTCTAGCATTTATAAGGACAAGAAAAGAAAAACCACAGGGCCACTAATTGGGATGGAAGAATAATCTATAAAAATTTGGTGAAATCAAATCAAATCTAGATAAGAGTGTTAGGAATATCTAACTCCTATCTGGAGACTCACAATAAAAATTGTCCTGAGTGTCAAGAAGTACAAGCACCTCCCCAAACTATAGCAATGATGACATCTGGAAAAGTCATACTCTGCATAATCGAACAACAACAACAATAAAAAGATGGCTGACGTAAAAAACAAGATCTTCCTCTTTTAGTGTCATCTTTGCATTATTAATAATTCATTTTAAACTGCTGAGCTTAAGATAAATAACAGATTAAATTACATAAATGACAACATATTCGATTTTAATTATCTGCTCATTTATCTTGGCTTGTGGTTAAATTTCTTAAAACCTCACTTAGGCGTGATTAGAAATGTTTAAATCATCCATGACTAAATTGTGTTTTTCTTAATTTTTTAAACTTTTATCAAAGCTCTATGTACATAGTTAGTCAAGCCTCTCTACAAAGTCCAAGTACATATTTTAAGGAGCCAGATAATTCTACATGACTTACCAAGAAAAGCATGGTTTCTTTACACTCCTCACCTCCATCTGACCTTCCAAGTGACAATTCCAGTTTTTTTGGATGTTGACCGTTGTATAATCTATTTAGACTGCAGCTCCCCAAGTTTTCAGTTTTAAGCATTATCTGTGGATTTGGCACTTTGGAAACTGGAGATCACTTCTTTTTCTCTACCACTCTGTGCACCACAGTCACACTTCTTATTTCTCCACTCACTCCATTTTGCTCATCATCCTTGTGGTTGGTTGATATTTAGTACGAAGCCATGTAGTAAACGCTTGTGACTTTCACAACCTGTTTCCTCTCTGGAGTCTTCTATTATTCGTTTGTTTGCTATGTACTTATAATTAATTCATCTCCCATTTGCCCCCTATTTGTATAACTCTTGTCTCATACATAGTCCTATATGAACTGCCCGCCTTCTGGGTCTCCTGTTCAGGTCATCATCCTGAGAGCTTCAGACCATAATCCTGGGGACTCCCTGAATGTCTCTGTTGTTTTTCATGTCTCCTTTTTCTTCCTCTTTGGATGTCCTCTCCTTCTAGTGGAACTCATCTTTCAGTGGCTTTTAGTTATAGGATGCATGAACCTTGATTTATTGTTGTCTCGCTTTCTAATGAGAAAGTCAACTACATTTTGTCTCAATCCTTTTAAGCTAAGTATTTTACTTCCTGGAAGTAGTTAGAATATTCTTGTTATACATGTACTAAAATTCCACCGTGATATATACTCATGTGGTTCTGTTTCATTTATTTTACAGGGCATGTCTGTAAACATTTCCCATATGGAAACTTAAGTCATTCAGCTCAGGAAATTTTTTCTTAAATTGTTTTTGACAATTTTTTCCTTTTGTGTGCTTTATTCTCTTTTTCTAGTTTCCCATTATATGGATGTTGGTCCCACTGGACTATCCTCTATTTTTCATATCCTTTTACTCCTAGTTTACGTATCTTTTTTATCTATTTTGTGGGATATTACTTTATCTTTCAAAATAGTTTACTGTTCTTTGTTTCTGCTAGTACATATTTAATTCCCATGAGCTCTCTCATTCTGACTGCTCTTTGTATATGCTACTTCATTCTTGTTCATGGATACATCATCTTTTTGTTTGTTTTTTCGCCTTCTTCCAACATTTAAAAAATTCTTTTAGTTTGTTTTGTTTTTATTGTTGATGTTGGTTTTTGGCTAATGGTTTTATTAGTGTTTATTTGGTTTTGCCTTTCTCATGGGGTTTCTTAAGATGTCAGGTGAATCTGGGTTATTAGGTCATACATAAAAGCAGAACAAAAAGCTGATTGAGAGTTTTTTCATAGGATTGAAGCCTTCACTTATGAACCTCACTCTGAGATCTGTACTGTGGCTGAGGTCTTGTGGGGAATCAGCAGTCCCTGAAAGACAACTGGCTCAGAGGAGACCATTATGATATCTACAGGCAAGGGAATAGTAACTCTCTAAAACAGACAGAAAAGGATGCTTCTACTGGCCAAGGAGGGGTTTTATTTTTTCTCAGTTTCATCAGAATCTACCCATATTTTATCATCCCAATATCCTGGGATTCTGATCTTTCACAATCAATGTCCTAACTTTAATTTAAGAGATTCAGTGAGAGTGGGGATTTATTTGCTTTATTATTCAGCTAAGTGGAGGATTAGACCTTGATTATGGCTTTCAGAAATCTTGGTCCTGGAGCTTTAGGAAACAAGAATTTTTTTAGAGCAGTCACAAAAGCTCTGGCTTTCTACTGATCTCAAACTCAAATTTTCTTTTTCTGAGCTGGTTTCTACTAAAAAGAACCAAAAAATCAAAACAAAACAAAACGCTATACTTCTTATGTTCACTAAAAAGACAGCAACTGTATGGTCGACCAAAACCTTACCTTCTATAAGCGTTTGATTATAGACGACTCAAAGTAATAACTAAAGTTAGTCTTTTACCACTAAATGCCATAACCTTGAAAGAGAGTTATAAACAGGTTTGGGGGGAGGTAAACTCAATCAGATCCTTTTTCAAGTGGTATACTTTAGGATATCATAGAGAAAGTAGATGGATGGGTAAACATAAGGAAATAACAGCAAAGATTACAGGGCTTTTGCTTTGTGGTTTAAATATTTATCATGTTTCTTTTTTTAAAAAAAAAAAACTCTTAAAAGCATTCATACTTATATGAATTTACATGTGGATCTTGCAGCTTTGATATAACTGATAACAAGAATACCTGAGTTAATATAAATGCTTTTAAATTCTGAACAAATTTTACCATATTTTGATGAGCTGCTGTATAGCTTAAATTTTATTTCCAAACACTATTTAAATTTCTTCTTACTAATGCTCTAATAACTTCTAAATTTTTCTTTCTGCTTGGTTTAAACTCTAATTATTTTACATTTACTTCATTATTTTATAATATGTTTTGCCTGGCATAATTCTAGGATGGACATTTTGGTCTATTAATTCTTTCTCTGCTGCTCACCCCTCCCCCACCACACACACATACAGTGTCTCCCCAAAACATGTTTTGAAGACAGTTAAATTATTTAATTAAATTCATCTGTAATACAGCCATTACAATCTTTTTATGAGTTTGAATAAAATGCTGAAATTTTTTATTCTAGCCAAACAAATATTTGGTGAGATGGGAGATAAGATCTGCATTTATAATTCTTTAATAGCTTAATATTAAATATTTAAATTATGTTATTAATTAGTTCTAATTAATGTTTCTTCTATGGGGGCAAATATAGTTCAGAGTTATCAGAAGCCAGGCCATGTGAATTCATTCACTGTCTATTACTGTGCTCCTTGAGTTTCTACTTGAAAGATCATTTAGAAGCCATGGTATATTGCTTCTTTTGATAGATTGCTATTTAATTCATCTTCTTTGGGGAAAAAAG
Source organism: Macroglossus sobrinus (assembly GCA_004027375.1). Taxonomy (NCBI): domain Eukaryota; kingdom Metazoa; phylum Chordata; class Mammalia; order Chiroptera; family Pteropodidae; genus Macroglossus; species Macroglossus sobrinus. The sequence goes on along the minus strand of PVKZ01005993.1, from coordinate 18,997 downwards.
TCTATTCAGGTCTTTTGCCCATTTTTATCATCAGATTATTTGTGGTGCTCTTGAGTTGTATGAATTCCTTATATATTTTGGATATCAATATGCCAAAGTTCTGATATTATGCTCAAGAAGCCTGGAGATTTTTCCAGAGACTCTGTACATATCGAGCTAGTGGAGGCAGATCTCCACCCCAGGGAGGTCAGTTGGGACACCCTGGGAGGGCAGGTGGCCACCTATGAGAAAGCTTCACAAACATGTAACATGCAAAGTCAAAGAAATGAGAGAAAATCAGGAAGTAGAAACTGAGATAAAAAATTTTACCTTCAGAAAAATTGAAAACCACATGATATAACTTATATGTGGGATATAAACCTAAAAGCAACAAACAAACCGAGACTCATAGACATGGACAATAGACTAGTGGTTACCAGAGGGTAGGGGAGGAGCAGGGAGAGGGGAGGTAGATGGGGTCAAAGGGATCAAATATGTAAAATTGGAAGTTATGTAAATTATATCGAGAGAATAAAAAAGAAAGAAAAAAGAAAGGAGAAAAATGTTTACCTTAACTGAAATTCACATCTTCCTTAAAAATATTATACAGCAGGAAGAAAGGAAGAGAGCTGATTGGCTACTGCGGGTTTTTGGACCGGGCTCTGAATTTTTACTCACAGCTGCCGAAATGCACCCACTGGCTGGTATTGCTAAAGACACTGAAATCCATAAACTTCTCAAAGTACCATCCTAAGTACATGTCCATTTCCTCCAAGATGCCACACAGATCCTGAGCCCCCTTGGCTCTCACCTGAACAGGGCTGAATGAAGAAATGCATCTCAGCGGGGATGCTAACAGGGTTATCAAGGTCTCTAGTGAAGATGAGGAGGGAGAAGGAAAGGCGAAGTCCCCAGAGCCACCGACATTTGTACCAGGGCCTTCCCTCTCCTCCCTGGGTGGTCCCAGCCTGGTGCCGGGCAGGCCCTGCCACACAACGATAACTAAGGCTCACTGTGAATAAAAAAAAACAAACAACAACAACAACAACAAAAACCAACAACAACAACAACAACAACAAAAGAAACACTAGACAAGGCTCAGGTCCTGCTGTGCAAAGCTGGCACGGTCCAAAGGGTTTATTATTTTTATGACCACAGTTATCCAAATGAGCCCTTTCTCATTTCGGACCCTGAAGAGGCCCATTTGACTTTGAGTCTAGAGAATTCTTTTTACATAATTCTCCCCCTAGTGCAAGGCAGTGCTACGACATTTCCTTGGCACAGCTGGAAACTTTTTAAAAGGCACTGGAGGACATTGACATGATTGCTAGACATGGAAGAAATTCCCACCCAGACACCGAGACACTCCAGATGTGTGCCTTGCCCAGAGGAGTCCTCCTTGAATAAATTTCCCCTATTAAAAGGAGCTCCCACTTTTTTTCGAAGAAATCTCTTACCTAATTTTGCCCGCTGTGGGTATAACACAGGCAAACCTCTGCTGGGAGATATGAAATCTCAAAGTCCTTGGCCTATTGGACAGGGAGTCAGTGTTTGCCACCAATGGTGGTGCCACCATTATGCACAATGCAGCTCGTTGAAGACTGTGCATTCTGCCCAGCCTCAGGGACCCCTCTAGTCAAGAAAGGCACTCCCAGCTCAGCCCAGGCCAGAGAATTTGTAGTTGTCCACCTATTCCTTAAGAAGGCCATAAAAAGGGACATTTCACAGATCCACATGTTCACAAACCCCTGGGCTTTTGCTAGTGGTTTTGCAGTTCGATCTGTTTTTCAGAAATGAGTAATTAACACACAGTCCAAACACAGATGCAGATAAAATCTGGGCCACCCACTGCTCTCCTCTTCCAAGATATTTCTCAAAATGCTATGCTGAATCACAGCGTTCCACCTATCCACATTACATAACAATAAAACGTGTAAATAACTGAAAAAGAATCCCGAAGACATTTTAATTTGTATCACAGTCAAAATACATAATTGGGACTCGATGATCTTATAGTACAATATAGTTACATTGGGAAATGACAAAATCTAGGTATGTGACTCCAAATGCTATCTTGGGGGTAAATAACACTGTCTTTAAGATCATGGCCGAAGGCATGAAGAATAAGGACAATCTCATTAATGACTACTTTACTCTCAACAGCACCTGCTCTATTCAATTGGATGTTTTCTGAAGCCAAAAGGCAGCTGGCCCTGGAGTGGAGGGAAACAATTCTATCTTTACTTATATTTCCTAGCACACAGAATTAGAAAAAATGACCTAGAAAATAATAAAATTAGCAATTTTAATTAAATGTTAATGTCATATCATAATTATTATACAGGTTATTGGACAAAATTTAGAAAACAAGAAATAGTCAAAAAAAATTTCCATAATCCCACAAACCACTGACCACCATGCTTTCTGTACTTCCTGCTACTATTCTCGGTATAATTCAAATCATTTTAAACAATGTTTTCCTGTGTTTTCACAAGTCATCTGGTTTTAAGGAAGTGTGTATGTTTACACACTATTTGACAGTCTTCGTCACTGTGACTGAATCAGCATGGCCTTTGGGGAGTGGAAGGCTGGAGAAATTCAGAGCCCATCTGAGGTGACTTCAGCATGTGTACCTTATCAGTGTGACAATTTATCTATAATTATACTTATAAGTGAGCATATGAACCTAGCAATGGTTTATGTGCAATTATTTTCCTAAACATTTTCAGCAACTTTAATGATTCTTAAAATACTTAATTGGTTAGCATCATCATATGAGGGAAAAAAATAATGACTTGGTATTTGAATTCATATATGAATGTAGAAAAAAATATCACTGACTTTATCAGGATTTAAGAATCATACAGTAGTTTTTACACAAGCTTATCTGAATCAAAAGATACAGTTTAAAATAGAAATTAACCTCCAAAACACTTGAATTATTTAGGCTAGAGAAAACATAACTGAGTAGTAATTCAATGCCACTTCAGTTTATTATATTATTATCCTGAGGCGAATTACCGTGCATGAAAAGAAGACAAGAAATAGGAAAAGCATTTCAACAGAAGTTTATGAAAGTTATGCAAGATATATTAGTTACTGCTGCTCCTTAAGCAATGCAAAGTTCACTGAGGTTGGTTCTCTGTAATAAAAAATAATAATAATTTATTGTTCTATAAATGAGCCAAGGATGGCCTCTGCATATTGGCCTTTAGGTTTATTCTTTTAAAGCAGAGTGAGACCTGTTAGGACAAAAGCTCATGAGCACTAAAGTCAAATAACAAAGACAGTGTTATTTACCCCCAATTATTTTTTAATTAGCATATAAAGAGCAGATTCTGACCATCCTGAGCCTGCCTATTTTGCATGCCCTGCAAATCCCTACCCAGCATCCACTGGCCTTTAATAAGATTGCCATGGTTATGAGACCCCAAAGTGCTGACCCAGGGATCCCACACCTTGCTGAGTGACATCTCCTAGGAGCATGAGTCCCTTCTCTGACCCCCTCTCCCCAGTCCCCTTGCCCTCTTCCCATCTGGATGGTGACATGCTGCTGTGAGGTTCTTCCTCTCTCATGCACACCTACCCAGCCACTGCCCTATAATGCTTGTCGTATGGCCATATATTTTTCCTTGACCAGCTCCCAAAATCTCAAACCCTAACACCCATTATTAGCAAGTAAGCTGATGAAAGCTGCCTTGCAAAGTGCTTAATTTTTGCTTTTAGTGGCCAGCCTTTTAAACTGGTGGACAGTTTGAGGACCCAGCCTCTGAAGCAGAAATGGCTGATGTTACAAGCAAAGTGACTGCTGGGCACTTAGAAGAAAACAGTATAAGTAATATGTGCCACACCTGGAGTTCGAAGCCACTGGAGTGTGACAAAAGTGGTCTGTCTAACTGGGAAATGGAGTATGCATTTTACCTGTCTACAACTTCTACATCAGACTCTCATATCAAATCAGATAACAAAAAAAACTCTCATCCTGACTCCATTCTTTGTTTTCTGCAGGAATATCCTCATGGACATGTGATACAGAGCTGTACTATCAGCTATTGCCAAATATTGATCTAAGAAGAAGACGCTATTTAGAAAACTCTCTGTATTTGTCTAACAACATAAATAGTGCCGATTTTGTTTTTTTCCCTGCATGCAATAATAACAACCATGATCAATTTAGTCTCATAAAAATAAGATTATTCTCTTGAGAAAGTCTTATGATTTTTCTTGTTAGATGAGAGCTCCGTTATGGTAATTTTTTTCTTATTCCAGGTTCTTTTTTTTTTATATCTGCCTCCACTCAATGCAGGACTCTTGTTCTTTTATCAGACTTGCAATGATTCTGTGGTCTAACTGCATTCGTCTTTTCACTCAGATCATCACTGTAGTATCAACTACATGTATTGTACTTATTTGCTAGCCTCTGCTAGACAATGAGCTTTTGGGTACAGAAGACACAGCACAACACATAGAGCTGTGCCAGGCACATAGAAGATACCAATACATTTTTATTGATTTGCTTCATTGAATTACTATAAGCTACCTCAAATCCTTTTTGGTGAGCAGGCAAAGTAAAACACAAATAGTAGCTTCAAGTAAGATATCAGAGTGTCAGTATGTCTTGACATTGGGATAGAATATTTTACTGTCATTCTAGGAAAAGATAAATTCTATGCTATTTTTATAAATAAGAACACTAAACATTGTCAGTACAAATTTATTCTCTCAACAAAATGTGCTGAAAATCTCCTATGGATAAATCACTGTTGTAAACACAGGAGGAAAATGGCGAATATGACAGAAGCGTAAAGACTAGTGAGAAAAATGTAATTGATTGTATCTGGTTGAAATTAATGGGCCCTATACTTTTAGTATGATAACTTAGAAGAATTGTAGTGAATATGGTCAAGTCCTTCGTCTGTCTCTTAACAGAATATCTTTAAACAACAAAAAAGAGGCCTTGAAACTAGATAACTATTTAGATAAATAGAGGTGGAGGAGGAATAGAACAAATCTATTTCCTATAATGTTCCTTTAAGTGAAACTCGTTTTGACTGTGAGAGAGAGACCCATGGAACTGAAGCCAAAATGGTCATGGGGTTTTATGTGTCGAGTTGTAGAGAAAGCTTTTATTCAGGCACCAAATTTGACTTGCTCTAGAAAGTTGTAGAAAGGTAATCGGGAACTTAAAGCCCCAGGTTCCAGTCTACAGTCCCTCTGTGACCTCAGGAGAGTCACTCTTTCTTGGCATGTTATGTGAAGTTCTCGGTAAGGATGTAATAAGTACTAATATGTGCTAATATTTACAAATATTTTTCTTTCTCTACCTTTCTAAATCGTAGATGACTATTTCCTACCTATATTCCCCTATGTAGGAAATATGGATTTTATAACACTAAGCTAGTAAAATAATGTACACTGAAAATAAAACAGAAATAGGTTAACTAATTTAATAGTTAGAATTATTCATAAAGGTAATTTTGATGCCCAAATAATATTTTTCCTTATTTTAAAGAAATTTTTTTTTTTAAATGATGCATGCTGTCTTGGAATAGATGGAAAGATATTTAAAAAGACCAGGTCTTGTGGTCTTTTCAGACACACACTTTCTTTAATAAATTGACGACATTGTTTTTCAGTTATTAGATTTAGTTGGAAAACTAAGTGCTTCTATGTTCAAATTTAGAATGAGTTTTTTCCTGTACGAAAAAATACTTTTTTAAAAAACAGCATTTTGGTTACTATTGTCCAATCATAGATGCAAACCACACTGGAAAACCTACCAATCCTAGTTCTCCGCCTCATTTATAAAACCCAATAACTTCCCACTGAACTTGGAATGAAACGCAGACTCCTACCTGTACTACAGAGCTGGTAGAGACTCTGCCTTAACCATCATGGCTTCCACTCCCCTCTCTATCCTTCCCCCTTCTCTGGGCACAGGGGCCCTCTCATGTTCCAGGAGAATACTGAGTTTAGGTCTATTTTAGGGCCTTTGCACTTGCTATTTCCGTGCTCACGATGCTTCTCTTCTAGACTTCTTATGGCTGTTTCTTTATCCTTACTCAAGGTTCAGCAACAGCACTGCCACCTCAAAAGAGACTTCCCTAACTCTCCAATGTGAAGTACAAACTGCCCGCTTGGACCCTCTCCTTCCCATTGTCTTATATTGTTTTCTTCATAGTTCTTTTTATCTGAAATTCTTATCATATTTGTTTATTTATGTACTGCCTATTTTCCCTACTATAATGGAAGATCTAAAAGATGAAAGATCTTGGCTATCATGTACATTAATTGCTATTCAATAAGTAGCTATTAAATGATTCCATCCTATTTTAAAACATCTCCAAAGAAAGATAACATTTAACATGATTCCATTCTATTTTAAAATATGCCCAAAGAAAGATAACATTTTAAGTGTCTAATCAAACTAATTGCAAGAAAGTCTTTTTTCTGGTATCTATTCAAAAATTCCTACCATTTCACTACTGCTTTTTGTTGTTGGTGTTCTTCTTAGAAAACTTATTGCATATTTAAAATTTTTTCTCAGATTAAAGAATTTTAGTTTCTTTAGTCTCCTCTCTTGGGTTTTATACATTAATACTGTAACAATGTAAAAGTCTGGTTTTCCCCTGAAACCTATTCAAGATTTCTACTTTGCTCTACATTTTAGAAACTTTGAAAAATAGCCAGTACATGAATAATGTTCCGACAGTGTTGAATGTATATAAATCATCATTTAATACACAAAAGGGATAAAATCGGTGGCTAATAGCCATTTGTCTTCTTTACCTTTCTGTAGAAGCCCAATACTGTAATACGCATGCATGTAGAAATATTAAAGTTATATTCCCTATATTACTCATAATTTCTTTTTTAAATCATTTTTAAATTAAAAATGAAGATGGTTTAATGTTTCCAAACTTAAAATTAGCTAAATAACCTTTAAAAAATATGAATAACCATAAACAAATGTTTTCTTCAGATCCTAATTGACAATTAATTTTTTTTTGTCCTTTCTCCTTTGCAATGAGTTTCAACAGTATTACATTCCATTCATTGAGTGGCCTCTGACATTGAGGCTGCACAAATCCAATCAATGGCATTTGACATTATAGAGTAGTCAATGACATGCCAGACTCCATGTCACCTTCCAAGCACAGTCTCTTTAAGAATCCAAAAGAGACAAGGCCCCGTTTCATAAATATGGTTAGAAAGTTATTTGCTCTGCATATACAAAGAATATCATCATGTAATAATAAGACGTCTGATATTAACCATAGTTTTTCTGGTATTAAACAGGTTGTTTAGAAAAGAGTAAAGGCTTTTGTGAAGATGGTAGCTCATTCATCCCATTAACTCTCCATAAATACTCTCCATCAGTGTGCTCTACCTTAAGGCTGTCTTTCCTTTGAACATACCCTACTCCTTCTTCCTTCCCTGTTCTCACTCATACTGGTGAGAGCCCACTTCCTGATTTTTAGATGACCTTTTCCTCACAGTGTCCTCATATGGTGGCAGAGATGAGAGATATCTCTGGGGCCTCTTTTATAAGGACACTAATCACCTCCAAAAAGGCCCATCTCCAAATACCATCACTTTGGTGGCTAGATTCCAATATATAAATTTTAGAGGGACACGAATATTCAGTTTATAGCTTTCTCCTTGATATAGAGTAGGGTTTGGTGGTATATAAAGATCTATAAAACCCATCGCTCTTGGTTATTGTTTAATTCCTGGTTTTTCCCACTAGGTTCAGTGCTGTGGATGCTGTGAGAGCAAGGCCAGTATATCTTTCTTCACAGATGATTCTCTTGGCCTAATGGAATCTGGCATTCTGTATAAAACAAACACTTGAATGAATGAATGAATGATGTGTGATATCACTGAGACTGCATTTTTTAACATTTATTCTGTCACCTTTGTCCACTGCTCTATGTATTTTGAAGCCAAGTATTTTATGAAGCTTAATTTCAATCAAGTTGATAATTATCCTGAGAACTCTCTAATCAGTACTCTCTAATGCTTATGCATACATAAAAAGTCTTTTATAATCCTTATCTTTTATATTCATTTTACTCTAAGAACATTTTAAAACAGAAATATAGTATATAATAGCTTGTAACAATTGGAAATATATATATATTTTTAAAAGTGTATACTCAAAATTTAGAAGAAAAAAATAAATATACTTAGGCAGATTATTAGATGTTCCCATTTCTTTTGCATTATCCCTACAGATAATATTTTGTCTATCTACCTATTTATTCTTTTACAATTCTGATTTTTTAAATAATCTGTTCTTAGTGAGCACATTAAAATAATAAATACATTATTTAATTAATGTATTTTGATATTAAGAGAAAAGTCAGGCTAATAAAGAATATTCTAGGATTTTAAAATAATCTTTTTTAAATTTGTTTCTCAACTCTGATAATTTAGGTCTGAATTATTCAAGTTTTATTATTTCATGATAATATACATAGATCTCATTCATGCTTACATTATTTAATCTGTCTGAATCTGTCACTTTTAGTAATATGCTTAAAATTTCAAAATCATCAATTACTTCCACCTAGAAGTGTTTTGCCCTGTAAAAGCTATTAAATCAATAGTGTCACACAGCAAAAGATTATATTAAGCACATTTTGAATAAGTTCAAAACAGTTGGTATGGCACTTAAAAATAAAAGATAAACTTGGTATAAAATGAAAACTACAGAAGAAATTAAAAATATACATTACTTCTCTTAACTTGACACATAACACTTATGTGTAAATAAGCAAAAGGGAGTTAGCAATATGAAAGCCAGTTACATGGTATTTAATCACATTTAAAATATTATTTTATCTGTCTGACATGTAAATTTTTCATATAATCTTATTTAAAAGTATCATAAAAATGTCTGAAGTATGTTGAAGAAGCATTTTGAAAAAGCAACAAAAATAATTCTGTCTGCACCATGTATTTGATGAAAAATAAGTTACCCTAAATATAATCATTGCCTAGAAATAGATAAATTATCATTTTCTTCTTATGAGTCACTTCTACATCATATGTAGACTTAGTTCATTTTTTTTTTTTCATCTGAGATGGCAATCATCGCTCCAGGAGTGGAGAGCAAAGAAACCAACTGTTCCTTTAAAGGTCAGTCTTAGTCATAGATAAAGGAGATGGACATCTGGGGGGCATGATTTCAGGGGCATCAAGCGAGGTTCCGGTTCCTGAAATATCTTACCGATTCCAAAATTTATTTCTCAAGATGGAATATTTTACTTTGGTTAGGGATGAGACCAAAATATGAACTCTTCAAAGACATGATGCTTGACTTACATTTACAGGGATGTTTACTGTCAAAGGAAACCCTTCTAGCTACAAGGATTTTATAGATAGAAAGGCAGAGAAGAGAGGGAAGAAGAAACAAAGATCCTAGGTACCCAATATGTGTGGAGATGGTGGAAGGGTTTTGCACATTTAAACCTAAGGGAACAGTCTTAGGAGTTAGATACATCTAGGCTTAGCTACCTAGACTCCAGGAGTACCAAGGTAAATATTTGTAAAATGAGAGTCAAAAAAGCACCAAAGAGGTGATGGTTTGGGGGAGGGGGGAGAGGCTGAAGCAGAGGAGAAAGTTAAATGAATCAAATGAATCTGTGCTGTGTAAAGTGCTTAGCTTAGTGTCTGACACACAGAAAGCGATCAATGTATGTTAGTTGCTATTATTATTCTCATTTCTGAGTGGAGAATAGAAAAATTCTCACGGCAGATAAATCAGATATACAGTCAGTACCCCTGGCTATATGCCTAGAAAGATCATAAAGAAAAATCAATCAAGCTAGAATTCATTCAAGATTTCATCCTGCATGAGACTCTGGTCTTATGATGGTTTGTTCATCTATTTATTCATCTACTGATCCTGCTGTTCACAGAGCCAAGTATTCTGGAGAGAAAAGGAAAGGCATTTTGCTCTGACTCCTCATGTAAACTTGCAGAAGGTTTTATTCTTGGAGCAATTCAATACAACCAAAGTTATATGTTTGACACATGGTATAGCAACATCAGGGAAAATATGCTGGAGTTTGATAGAGTGATGCTTTCAATAATGAACCTGCAGAGATAAAGCTTTTAATTAAATAAATCATAAATTATGGTTAGAATATGGAGAATAAATCTTCAAACAGCATATCTAAACAGGATACTGAACAATGCTAGACATGTCAGGACATGTGTAATTGATGTGACAGAAAGCCCTCAGAGGCCTTGTATAAAGTTAATAACCATGAGATAAATTGTGACACAATAAGCTCAGGAACCAGCCTGCATGAATTATAGGAAAATGCCCAAATGATAAGAAATTGGACAATTAGATATTGCAGTCAAGCCTATTAAAAGCCTATTTTTCTCCCAATAGGAGAAAAATCTAAATCATGCTCTCACAGCTTAATACCTAATTTAAATTAACCACAAGCACCCTTTGACAATAATTTGGTTTCTCTAGAAGGTTTTCCTACCTGGGAGGAATGCACTGGTTAAGGAAAAAGAGTATTTAGTTCAGGTGACAATTTATTTTTTCAATTTATTTTTTTAATGAAGTAAAAATATTCACACCAAACTCACGTGAAGAAATATATATATATATATATATATATATATATATATATATATATATATATGAAAGAAAAGCAAATTATAATTTGTCTTTAGTTGAGTCTTGAGTTTCCAAACCCAATACATATATCTATTAAGTTAAATTAGACCATATGGAAAGTACATTATTACTATATTCAGAAAGCCTACAAAACAAAGCCAAAACAGACAGAAAAGTCTATTCTGTCTCTGACTGTCTTCTTCGGCTCAAATTCCAAAAACCCAAGTCTTGGAATCACCACTTGCCTGCACTAAATAAACAGGAGGAAAGAAAAAGAGAACTTTTTTTTTGTCAAGAAGGCATTGTAGTTTATATAGAATTTTTGATTAACTCTAATGCAAGCAACATTATGGTATTCATTTGATAACCAACTTTTTTATTTCTCTTGGGTACAACTTAATTTAATCATATTATAGCAATATCTGAAAAACTTGTTCTCACTGGATTTTGCTTTCCTGGATGTCAGGCATTTCAGAGTCTTTTCATTGTCCTTATCACCTAGTCTGTCCTGTATAGTTCAAGTTCCCACCATTTGTGTCCTATACTTAACCCACAATTAAGGGGAGATATCTTTAAGAACAATCCAGCAGGGACTTACTTTAAAAGAGTTACCCCTCCATTTTAAGGGACAAGAAAACTTTGCTTGGCAGTCAGAAATGAAGCAAAGAAGCTTTTCTATGCTTAGGTCTTGGGGGGAATAAAACTCAAAATAATAAAGCAACGTTCTATGTTAATCAAAACCCTAGTCTTGAATATGATGGAAGAACAGTGGGAATTTAAACTATTTGTGTTGGGTGGAAATTCCAAGGTGAAAAATTTCACCCAAACCTGGTGTAAAATAAGGCAAACTTCTGGGCACCTAGCAGAAGTAAATGCAAAAACAGTTGCAAAGATACTTTTACAATCAAGTTCATAAGATTTACACATAAAAAATATGATCTCAGCCAGATATTAATTCATAATAAAAAAATTACATACTATAATGAAGAAATTATCAATTCCATGATGAAATGAAAAAACAAATAATATGAAAGGAAATAAACTTAAAGCAGTAATACCTGCAATAGTATGTCACAGAAAGTTTGTAAGTAATGGGATAGAATGAGATATTTCAGACAAATATTAATAAAAGAAATAGAGTAAATTAGTTTCTTGGGCTGTCAGAACAAAATGCCATAGATTGGGTAGCTTAAACAACAGAAATTTATTTACTCACAGTTCTGAAGGCTAGAATTCCAAGGTCAAGGTGTTTGCAGGTTTGCTTTCTTCTGAGGACTCTCTCCTTGGCTTGCAGATGTCTATCTTCTTGCTGCTTCTTCAGATAAGTGTCTCTCCGTGAGCATACATCTCTGGGGTCCCCTCCTGTTCGTATATAGATACCAATTCATATTAGATTAGGGCTCCATCTTAATAGCCTTAGTTTTAGCTTAATCACCTCTTTAAAGACCTTATTTCCAAATAATGGTTACATTCTGAGGTACTGGGGATTAAGACTTCAATATATTAATTTTGGGGCAGCACAGTTCAGCGTATAACAACTCATATAGCTAAACTATCAGATAATATGACATTCAATATAAAAATGCATTAATAGGTGTGGATTCACTACACTGTGATAAAAGAGACAATTTTCAAGGAAAATACAAAATCCCTGAGACACTATGCACAGAACAACTTAGTACCAAAATATGTAAATTAAATATTAACAATATTACAAAAAAAAGGTTCTATATCTAATAAAAAAAAGGTTCTATATCTAATCAAAACAAGGAAATTTAATACACTTCTATGAAAATTGGTAGATCAAAGAGTCAAAAATGAGTAAGGATTGAGAACTTTTGGATAATACAATTAACAAGCATAGAGATGTTTGTACCCAACAATGAGAAAATGCACATTCTTTGAAAGCAAACATGAAACATTTATAAAATTGGACTACAAAGTAGTCCCCAAAGCAAATCTCAGAAAATCAATACCATATGTATCACCTTCTTGCTGTAGTTTCTATAATGAAATAAAGTTAAAAATCAAGAGCAAAAAGGTAAACCTAAAATTCTATGCATTTAGAAATTTAAATGTTTTTATAAGTAATTTGTAAGTCTAAAAATAAATAGTAATGGGAATAATAAAATGTTTAGAATAAAATGACAGTGGAAAAAAAACATATTAAAACCTGTGGCCTACAGCTGATATGTATCAAGAAGAAAATATATTGCGTTGATTGCATTTGTAAAACAAAAGTACTGAAAGTTATTTATTGATTCTTTAACTCCAGAAAATAGAATTAGAACAGTGGCAGGACTACAAAGACAGAAAAGTAAGAGAATTGTAAAAACAGGAGTAGAAATTAATAACATTGAAAACAAAGGAAAGGCACCCAAAATATTAAAAGTAAATTCCCCATGTGAAAATATAGATGAAAAATTTTTTTCTCAACCGTATCTAGAGAGACAATGGGGCTGAAAAGGTAAAATAATTGTAGATAAAGCTTAAAAGAGGATATTCTGATTCACTTTATGATAGTACATTTTTAAATAAAATATGTATTAGAAAAATTGGTTTACTCTCACCCAGTGATAACAAGAAATACACTCACCCAGTGAAAACAGGAAAAAAATGAAAAAAATTTTATTTTGAAAATTAATATTTTGAAATCTGTTTAAAAAAATAACAAGGCAGAGTTGTCCCTTTAGACTTCACTTACAAAAAAAAGTTTCAAAGGTAAAATTATTGAGAATGTCAAGAGGGTGACAGCAAAGCATTAAGCCAGTCTGGACCTGCTGAGAGCAGAGCATGATGTGACTGCACAGGTCAACACTTGGGACACTGGCCCTGATGACAGAGTCTCTCCCAAGGCTATCATCAGTGAGTTGACACCTCCTTGAGGATGGAGCTAGCTCCTTTTTTCTAAGATTTCTGTTCCTTGGGAGCACCTAGAACATAATCAGATTTACTTTTTAGAAACATTGTCGTCACACTGGGTGGACGTTTGATGGGAATGGAAGCAGGGAGTCCTGGTAAGCAGCTCTCGAAGTGGTCTCACTGTTAGCAAAAAATTTGAGCATCATGAATAATTTTCACTACACATCCCTTAAAAATGCTTTCCTTATCAATCCTCAGAGATCGAATTCCCATGGAATATATTTAACTGGCCAAAAAAAAAAAAAGTCAGTATATATTTTTTCTTAGGTTTGATTTTCCTTTTTCTGATGGATATTGAATCATAAGATTAGGACCTTGACTATGAATTCTGTAATACACGGACACCATCTTGAACTAAAAATTAACTAGGAATACATTAAATACACTAGAAATTATGTTTCATAAATACTTTTTTTCTTTTGAACAAATTGCTATAGAACAAATTCTTCAATTTGACTACATTTTCAAATAGCTTCAATAATCAGTAAAACACTTTCAAAGCCCTTGTTAATTTCTATGACCTCATCATCTATCATAGCATATGAGAAAGAGCAAGTGAGCACAGCTGTCTTCACAGAATAAAGTATAAAAATAGTATAAAACTATTTTAGAGAAGAAAGCCCCTGCTTTTTGAAAGTAAATATGAAACAGAAGGTTAAAGCCAGTGTTTTTCAGGTGAACATACAATAGCAGCTGATGATATCATTTTGTTGCTTTTTTTCTTTTTCTTTTTTTTTCTTTTTTTAGGTAAAAGGGGAAGAGTCCTCAAGTGAACAATGAGCTAACTAATGCTGCCATTTTATTCAATTAGATTTTGAAGTAAGGGCAAAACTCTATAGATATAAAAATCTATGATTCTATGCAAATTCATAGAGATGTAAAAGGAGAAAAACCCTTCCATTTTAATTTTGAACTTGGGGTCATTTCAGAGATCATCTATTCCAAATAGTCTATATGTAGATGAGTTTATTTCAACTCAGAGAGGCACAGGTGACTTACCCAACAGTGGTGATTTAGTTCATATTTTGAAGAAAAATAGTTCGATTTTGCAGATGAAAAATATATATGTAGATAATTTAATGAAATACATTTTGTTAGTCATTGCTTTATTACTGCTATTATTCCTAGTTTACCATAATTTTTAATAGTACTGGATTATACAGATATGATTGAATACTAAAAGGAAAAAAAAATCTACCAAGCTAGTCCAGTGCTATTTGTGTTATAGTTTTAAAAGGTATTTGTAAAGACAAATACCTATTTACATTATAACGAATTATTCTTGTGCCTATAAACTTTAATATAGATATATAAGAAAATACAAATTTATAAAACTAAAATATATAATAAAATATCAAATAATATTACATATAAAATAAATTATACATATTAAATATCACTAAAGTGATATCTATAGATGTATACACATATTACATAAGTACATATGTATGTATACGTGTGGTCCTTAGGCAGTCTATAGTATACTTAGGCAGAGATGTTTTTACAATATATTTGCATGTAACTGAAATCTATGAATATCACTGCAGATTTCCTTGCCTTCTCATAGGCAGAAATGTTTATAACCTAACACTAGACATCTATAACAAAGAAAGACAGTTGCATAAATTTTAACTTGGTTACCCACCTCCACCTTGGTTTTAAGAACCACATTTTGGTGATTCATATGTATAGTGTAAGGGAAATACTGACAGTAAATTGACTTCAGGCTATAGCAACCCATAAAGAAAATGAAATCAAACCTTCATACTTCATATCACTTCAGACTTCTTATCACTTCATGGATAGTGATGTAAGAAATCATTTTGTGAAATTAGAGAAACGTGTCCTAAATTGGCATGATTGAATACAAGTCTCGTTTTAAGAAAAAATAAATAAGTTTGTCATTTTCATTTCTGAACTCATTCACATAGAGTTCCTCCTCCTTCCCCCACTCAAAATATATGTATTTTGGAGTCTGATGGTGCCTAACATAAATTTTCTTCCACTTCCTTGCGTTTTGAAACATGCTCAGTAAAAAGTGATTAATTAGTTAACGGAAATCGATCATTTGTTTCCCACAATTACTATATTGACTAGAACAATGCTTCTCAAACCTCAATGTGCATATAAATCACCTACAGTTCTTATGAAACTGTTGATTCTGATTCAGTGGGTCTGGGCAGAGACTCAGCAAAGGTATTCAACAAACACATTGAGCATAAACTGTGAACCAAGCATTGAACCCTCCAAAAAGAAAATCTATATGTAAGCAGGTTTTAAATTTTATATGTACATATATTGTTGCTTATTCCATTCAGTTATGGAAAACATGTTGCAAACTGCCTTAGAGCAAATGTGAGCTAGAAATATTTGCTAAACCTGTTTGAGTAATTAAGTAAGTCTTTCCTAAATTATTTTTTTTGCTAAGCTCCATCTAACTCTCAAGAGAAACAATCTTTATAAAGTGTTACTGAAAGTGATGTTTTTCATTCTCCCTGTTAACAGTATAAAAGTTCTGTTATAAAAGTCAACCAAAAGTTCATTGTCTTCAATTCTTCAACCTTCTCAATCTTTTTTCAAGGTAAGAAAACCCCGTGGAAAGAAAATAGCTTTTGGATAGGATTTGGGTTTAGATACCACATATTCCGCTTATTTGTGCGATCGTAGGCAACTTACCCCCACTCCCTGAGCCTCCAGTAAACATGGGTTAATACAAATTTTCTTACATTCATTTAAAACATATGTATTGAATGCCTGCAATATGCCGGCACAGTTTTAATGCTTGAGATGGATCAGTAAACAAATGGTCATAGACGTGTCCCCCATACGTCTGTCAGGTGGAAATAATGCAGGTAAATAGGGCCTGACACAACTGATACTCAGAAGGGGTGAGTAATTAGCTTTACTTAGTAGCTTTCAACTCTGATGCTTTCCAGCAAGGTAACTTCTAGGTAAGAACTACCATTTTCGTAAATTTTTCGTGGCAGCTCTCACACAGTGCTTTCTGAAAGCCAGGCGCCATCTAAGTGCTTCACGTAATATGTCTACACTCATTTAATCTCACAACAAGCCTGTGAGGCAGACTGTTATTCTGATTTTACAAAGGTGAGAACATGGATACTTAGGAAATTAAGCAATTCTTTAGGCCACGGAGCTGGTAAAGAGCAGAGCTGGGATCTGAGTTTAGTTTGCCTTCAGAGACCCTACTCTTAAGCAGCGCCTTAGAGCGATGAAATTAGAACCATTTTAAACCATCCCCAAAAGTTGGCACATAGTTAAACATGTCTGCGCCGAACTGTGTATTAGATGGGTTTATTATGCCCTCTGATGGAGACTCAAAAGAAGGACAGAAAAGGAACGTTACATGCAGTAGGAAGAGAAAGCGGCAAGTTTACTGCTGACATTGTGTGCTCTTGGAAAGTTTGAAAACTCATGGAAACGGCTGGAAAATCTTCCAGGAACAAGACAGACGAATACTAAGACTCTAAATAGTCAACAAGACTATACCTCTCACACACTGGCTGCACACAGCAAAGCCTCCAGAGGGATAAATATCAGATTGCAATTTTAATAGAAATAATTTTCATTAAAAAAGATTTTGCTACCATATCAAAAAAAAAACAACAACATGATGATGAACCTATTGTATACTATCTTCTCTGGAAGGACTTGCTAACAGGAAACGTGATATTCTCCTCGTTGGAGTGCCAAAATTTTCATGATTTCTGAGTTCCTGGGACACACCCTAAGGGCTGCTTCTGTGCACCCCATCCATCATCATCCCCCCAACAGTTGCAGGCGTTGCATAAGATCTTATTTCTTTGCTTATCAGCCAACACACTCAAGAAAGTGAAAGCCAATAGACCTTAAATGCAAGCTGACTGTTCCCACTCGACGATTGCACAGCATTTTATGTGAAGTCACCAACTCTGATGCTTTTCTAAATAAACAGATAAATGAATGACTATAAACTTCTAAATATGAGCTTTGAAGCCATTTGAAGTTTCATTCCATCCATGTTTTACCAGAATTATTCTCTAGTAATGTGACTTTCTCTGCTTTTAAAGACAACAAGTCTTTAAATTCTCAAAAATAAAGAACATAGGTGATGGAAAAAATCTAACTACTAGATGTTTGAGAGCATTAATATTTTTGCCATATTAAAAAAAATTACAACAGCTGTATTTGTGTCAGATACTGCCTTAGCACTGTACCTATATGTTCTAATTTAATCATTATGTTAATATAAAATAGTAATTATTATCTTCTCTTTATAAATATGGAAAACTGAAACTGATAGATAATTAAAACTTGCCCATGTTAATAGAAAGTGGAAAAGCCAGAATTCCAAGTCAGAAATAATTGATGGTAAAATTATTGCTCTTTCCATTTTGGGACACTATTTTTTCATAGATGCTTTAAACAAACACAAGTTTATTCAATACATGACTGTGTAGCCTCTTCTGTTTATCGATAGTTACCTTTTGCATTTTGGCAACAGAGGAAGAATTGTGTTAGTGAAATGCAGTCAATGGATGTTTAACCATCAGGGCTTAAAAGAAGGAAAGAGATAGTTTCCGTTCTCCACACTTTCTGACAATCATCAACTTCTTTTCACTAATTTTGCCCATTCTATAAACCTTTTGAAAGTAAATGAAAAAGTACAGCTGGACTCTTGTGCTCTTCATTCTCATCTATGTCTCATATGTGAAGAGATATTGGACCAAAAAATAAGCCTGAATAACCAAAATTAAAAAAAAAGAATTAGCAAAAAATAATATTTTACAAACCTCAAATTGCAGATTCTCTGTGGACCTCACAGCTCAGGAAGAAAGGAGAAGCTTATTCCTGAGGAACCTGAGTGAAGGTTTGTTTTGAAAGCATCACAGGACGTGCTACCACCAGTGTAGAGGCAAACCCAAGTTCAGTGGCACCCCATTCACTTTCAAAGAAATCATTCATTCATTCCAAAAATATTTATTAAGCATTTTCTCGGCAACGGGTCTACAAAGACCTGACCTGTATTGGTGACAGCCCTTACCTGTCGATCTGGGAGTAAGGATGAAGATAGAGGTCAGATGAGGAATGAGTTACTCCCAAACCAGGAGTAGTGAGAATTCTGAAAAAAAAGTATCCAAGTCCAGAAACATTAGTTCTTCATTTTTTAGCAAATACCCTCTCATCTTCCCGTCTAAACTTGACTTATTTGTAGAAAGTGCAGTAGAACTAAAAGTTAGGTTGTGATATACTTAAGTTATGGGGCCAGAAAAGCATCCTCTGGTACTTATTTGTTGTGTGATCGTAAACTAATATTGTCCAATAGAAATATGATTTGAGCCACATATGTAATTTAAAATTTCTACTTGCTACTCTAAAGTAATAAAGTAATAATGAAGAAGAAGGAGAAGGAGAAGGAGGAGGAAGAAGAGGAGGAGGAGGAGGAGAAAGAGG
>PVKZ01005992.1:0-42339 GCA_004027375.1 Macroglossus sobrinus | reverse complement strand
TCAAACAATCACTGACGGCCCAATAAAAACCCACACTGCACTCATAAAGGCAGAGCAGCTAGTTTAAAAAGTAGAAAAGCACTAAACTAAAAGAAAGACAGAAAGCATATAATGTGCTGCAACTACTGGCTTTTTTTCCCCAAAAGATGATATTAATTTCAGGTCTAGCATCAGACAATAAATTTCTCATGCGTTTTTGCAGAAGCCGGTAATTGAGCAGTTGAAAGTCTGATTTTGGTAACTACATCTTTCAAAGCCATCCGCAAATTCTCTGCTCTGATTAAGGGAAGGGAGGAGGAAAAAGTCCTCCCACATTTATTTATTCCGCCCAAAGCTGGGTATCTTGAAGAGGTCAAGAAAAAAACTTCCATTAAATGGACCGACAAGCGTCTCACCCATTCCGGAGGCGTCACTGTGGGCCCCCTCCGCGGTGGAAGTCCGAGGGGGCCCTGACTGTACTCTGAGTGGACAAAGCATCCTCTGACTCTGGACACACGAGCATGAGGCTGCAACTGCAACTAAAACCTTACATGTAACGCGACTTCCTCCTTCGTGCTCCTAGGAAGATTGGATCAGAATGAACACAGGGAAAAAAAAGAAAGGCTCCAGGTAATAAAGCAAGTGAATCTAATTAGCATCAGCGCAGTGATAGAGCAAAGCAGGCCGCTGTGCGAAGTTCCCCCACTTGCAGCTTTATTTCCGGCACTCAGTGGAGGAGGGCCGCGGTGAGTCCGCATCAAGCCTGCCACAGCTCGGTACACGCTCAGTGGGCTCACAACAGACAAAGGTGCCTTCATTCCAGAACCCTCCACCAGCGATTAGCCAGCAGTGCTACTTACAGCCAAGTACAATCCTTTTAGGAATCATTATCAGGAATATCTTAGATGGTTAATCAGATAGACTGCCTATTTGCTTAATCAAAAAGAAAATGGTGTGTGTTTGTAGCATACTTGCCACTAAAAACAAGGGCGATGCCAAAGTTGGGATCCTCCTTTCCTTAGTTACATTTTGAGGAGTCCCAAATTTATTGTGAGCAGGAGTCCAAGAAGCTTTCCCACAGCGCTATAAACCAGGGAGAAACCCAGAATACAGTCTGTAAGCATGTATGTGCGCGCGCACACACACACACTCACGCACACACTCTCCTTCACCCAAACCGTCATTAGCCCACCAAAATAAAAGTTCAAATTAAAGCCCAGCAATGACAAATTCAAATTTGTGGCCTGTTATGTTCAAAATCTGTTGCATCGTGCAAATAAATGAACTCAAAACCACCACCAGCAAAAAAAAAAAGAAAGAAAGAAAAAAGAAAAACTGAAACAACAACGATCCCATTTAAACATGCCGTTTGAATTTCCAAGTCTCTAACTTCAAACAAAAAAATAGTAAGTTTGATGACACGAAGAGAAAATAAAGTCGTCACCGGTTTTTGAGGATTTGATCCACTTAAGCACAGGACAAAAATATTTGAAAAGGTGCTTAAAAAAAAAAAGAGAGAGAGAGGCAGATGTTCAGGTAACAGCAAAGCCAGAGACTGTTTCTTTTAATAAAGCTATTACATGTGCAGCCCCCAATGAGGGGTGGCACTGAGGCCAGGGTCGAGCTCAACGATCACCACCTGTCTGCCCTGAAAAATCCATTAAAGTCACATGTCCGTCGCACTCTTTCTTTCTCTCCAGTAAAACTTAGCAGCAACCTGAGACCTGAGTGGCTCAGAAGGAATGGACTTGAAACCTACGTCCGAGGTCCCGCATTGCTGCCCTGCTCGCGTTTATACAAACGGATCACAGTAGCAGTAGGCTTCGGGGGCACGGGTAGAAATGGGAGGGAGGGGGAGGCAAAAAGAGGAAAGGAGAAGAGAAAGAGAAATGCCTACTTCTCCCGGTCTCATACTGAGAATCAGACCTCCTTCTGGTGAATTCCAATAATTTCTTCAAAGGCTCCTTTTTTATTTCTTTTTTTTTTTTTGCCTCCTCCAGAACCAAATTCTGAGCTACATTTTCTGTGCAGTAGGAGCGATCCAACTTTGCAAGTTGAAAGCAAGGGCAGGAAAGCCGTCCCAAGTGTTTTAGTAATTAAACGAATATGCATAATGAACCATATGCCCAAAGGGCCTGTTCTTCGTGGGGGCCAGATTTTTGTTTGAATTTTTAATTTTTATATACAGATGAAACGCTCGGTGTAATCTGCCGGCGGTGCGGGAGAGCACGCACGCAGTGAGGAAGAGGGCGAGGGCCAGACCGAGCGTGAGCGGGGACAGGGGACACCAGAGAAGGGCTCCTCTGAAGATGGCGATTCCAGCGTGTCCCCCCCCGCCCCCCCGCCACAGCAATTGTCCCATCATCTGCTCAGAGTCTTCAGGAGACGCGTACGGCGAATACAGTGACAGCTTTATACAGTATGAATAAAATACAGCGCCGCCAGCTGAAGAGTGTGAAAGTCCCATGGGACAAACAAGGATTTCTCTTTTAAAAAAAAAAAATCCTTCTACACACCCATCACTCGGACTACCCTCTTGAATTACAGGAAACCCTCCCAAGGAAGCTGCGTCAATGTTATATTGCAGGCTCTGGGCCACGCACATGAGCCACCTGAAGCGATCTTGGAGGACTTCCTACCTCTCACTGAGGCGACTGCGGGGGGTTAGGTGGGGAGGGGGTTAGAAAACGCTCAGGGCCAAAGGCAGGCCGGCCCTCCCCCTTCCCACAGCAATACACACTGCATGTGAGGAGTTCGATATGCTCTCCAAACGCACAGGTCCCCAATATTCCATGGTGGAAGAGCCGGTAAAACCTTCCTTGAAGCTTTTCAGGGTCATTGAGAAAATACTGAGCTATAATCAAAACAACGTAAGAGATACAGAGTCTGATAAAATGACTGTGTCAGCTCCGGGAGACGCAGCAGGTTGACAGTAGAGTAAGCCTTCTCTAGCGCAGGGAGGAGGACTTTTTAAAAATGTGTTTGTACAGCTGAAGCATAAGATGATGGTGTGGACAGAGTTATCAGGTCCCACGCCTAATTCAGGATGAGTATTTTGGAATGGAGTGACTATGTGTGTGTGTGTGTGTGTGCATGTGTGTGTGTGTGTGCTGGTAGGGGAGGAGGCACAGAAGAAGATCTGAGGTTCGCTATTCTCCAAATCTTTCACTGAAATAACCTAATGCAAACATGCCACCTTGGGCCTCACGGCACCGAGAAAAGACGGAAACAAGCCTGATCGGAAGTCAGCGTGAAACCTTGGACTCTTTCACCGAACACCCGCCTTTTCGAGCACAGATACGCTGCTGTTTCCACCATGTAAACACCCGCATGGAATGCGGAGCATTTAAAGAGTGGGTAATAACGGAGCTGTAAATCACGTCTCTCACGGCTTTCACTCTCCATCCGGAGTTTCTGCCTTGGACACTGGCTAGGTGACTTGATCTAGTGGTCTCGGTGGAAAGACAGATAAACTTCAACTGCAGGCAGAAGACAAAAATTGACAAGGAGTGTCACCTTTCCCCCATGGTTTAAATCCTTTAAGGAAGTGTCGGAGCAATTAGAGAGGGAGTGTAATCTTTGCAGAGTGCATTAACACCACCCGACCTCGCAGACAATAGATCAGACCTCAGACACTTAATGCTTCCCTGAGGCTTTCCAGCCTGGTGTTTGATCTCGTAGTCACTCTGCCTGTGATACTGCAGGTATCATCCCCGCACGAGGCATTATTCATGAGCGCTGCTGTCCACTAGCTGACACTGGGCTGCAATCAAGCAGAAAGCAGGGAAATCACCATCCTCCTCAACAGCACTTCCTGCATCTTTACGATGAGGGTGCGGGTGAGTCCACATTTCCAGAAAATAGTCTTTCACGAGTCTCTTGTTTTTGTTTTTGTTTTTTTTTCAAGCTACAAAGTCCATTCTGTAAAAGTGCATCCGTTACATTAATATGCATCGGTCGTCCGATGAGCGCGGGGTGTGTGGGGCGGGGTGGGGTGACCTCCTAAACCTTAGATGCTTTTCGTCTATAAGCTGAACTTCATAATAGACTCATTGAGGAAAACACCATGTGTGACAAACAACACTGTAATATGCAAAAAAAAAAAAAAAAAAGGAAAAAAGGAAAAAGGGGGAGTCAGATAAAGTCCTTGCACCACAAGCTTTTAAATCTTCATTTGTCCTGCGGGTCCGCGGCAGGACACTCTGGTCCGGCCATAACCTACTTCCTGATGAACACATCCTGTTCCGACTGCTAATCTCACAGTGCAAGCCTGGCTTTTACCCTTTATTATGAACACTTGCAAGAACTGCTTGCCGGGATATATGTATATATATTTTAATGGATTAGCTTCTGGTCAGCTGCTAACAGAACAGAGAACTGAACATTCTCTACGTGGAGAGAGAAACATGCTTTCTGAGGCTCTGACTTGCTTTTCTCTCCACTGTTCTCCCTCGTGAGTAATTGGAACGGCAATTGAAACAGAATATAACAAGGCTAGGAGGTCTCTTTCCCCCCCCCCCCGCCCCATTCTATTACAAGAAATTCTGTATCCAGTTGTATAGCTTAGAAGACCTCGCTGGTCTTGAACTTCACTGTAAGGCCTAGTGAAATGTTCAGAAGAGAGACGAGGCTGAAATCATTTGCTCAAGACTCATCACAGTGGTCCGCTGATGACACTCAATATCTAAAGCCTAGAGCGTTTAAACCAAAATAATTACATTTTCTTAGAATCAAGGCAGTTCTCCCTTGCAAATGTGCACTGCAAAGGTTTTTTTTTTTTAATGAAACTACAAGAAAAGAGAGCTGAAAATTAGCTTTATGTTTCAGCAAGTCACTTTAGTGTTTGCATTTTCAGTCCTAAACTTAGGAGAAAACAGCAAATGAAAATATATATTCGCAAAAAAGCAATTTAAGAACTTTTGAACCTTAACTAGCAGGAAAGAATGATCTACTGAATGTTTTAACTTTGCTTTGATAATGCCTAATGTCCAAAATAAAATAAATAAAATGGCTGAAAAACAATGTTATCATATCCACTCTGTATTTTCTAATGCTTTAAAAGGAATTGTTTATGTTGTATTTTTACCCCTGGGTAAAATGGCTTCCAAGAAATTAGTGATCCCACTCAGATTAAAACTAAGCTTCAACACTTAGCTAAGGAAGGAGATGTCCTCCGGAGGAAACTGGATTTGATATTCTGATTTTGATACACATACGTAGCACTATGCCTAAACGTCTTAAAACTCAAAAGGAAAGGATTTTATGAACATCTCCAATAGAACAGGCATCAAATTTTAGCTATAGGTGAAGAAAAAAAGAAAAGAAAAAAGTGGCTTAATATGGTTCTTTGCCATAGCAAATCTGTACCCATTTAGCAGGAATCTGGGTCTCACCCCTCGAGCATAAAGATGACACGTCGTAGCATACCTGAGAAACTGATTATAAAAACAGAGATCACACAACGTGAAAATTTCCTTTTTTTTCCTAATGAAATGATTTCTGTTTGTAGATGATTTTATTAAATTAAAAATAAATTGCTGAATTTAAATTCCCCCAGAAAGCAAGCAGTCCACAGAAATTTACCTTTGGGATGTTCATCATTTATGAGTTTCTATCGCCACCTGCAGGACTATGTTGAAATGAACTTGAGCAAGAGTGAGGCTATTTTGCTATTCTTTTTCTTTTCCCTTTTCCTTTCTTCTCTTCTCCCCACCCCACCGTGTGTGTGTGTGTCTGTGTGTGTGTGTATGCAAACGCATGTGATAAATTTCTAGGAAATCAACTGCTTTTCTTTTGAAAACATTTACATTACTGAACGTTTAAAAATCACCAATGAAATGTAAAATTAAACTTAGGGAAAGAGGTGTAGTTGACTGAAGCCACGGGAAGCTAATTTGTTAACACATCACATTGTCTATTTTGCAAAATAAAAATCTGAGGGGGAAATGAGCCTACAGAAATTCCCTTACCAAAAAACGTGAGGCTTTCAGCGGTTTCCAAGCAAAGTAGCGTTGGCTACGGAATAGATTACAGGAAAGTTTGTAACTGTGTGTACCTGGCTTATACCAGAGGGGAAGAATGTCGCTGTCAGCAAATTCACGTTCAGTATGCTGTTGCTCTTTGAATGGACAACAAACGTAAGATAATATTTCACTGTGAAGTGTTACAGTAGCCCAGTAATGTAAGAGTAAGTATTCATAGCTGAAGTCAAAAATTAAACCCCTCCAAAACACAAAAACACAGATCGTCATCGTCATCATCGTCATCGTCACCATCGTCACCTGATGTGACAACACCAATTTTTGTTCCTCCAGGGAACCTTGTTCCTCTAGAGTGGCAACTCTACAGACTTATAAACTATTTTCCAAATGGAAGACTTGGGGGGAAATGGGCTTTTAAAATCTTTTTAATAACAAAAGTCTGTGGCTACTTTGTCGATGCATTTCATACTCAGGAACTAAAACCACGGTTCCAAAGTTCACGAGACAAAGGTCAAACATGGCCAATATGGGAGCAGAGGCTGGGAACAAGTCGTGAAGCCTGGGGAAACCCCTTCACCAAGCCTCTGATGGCTGCCTCGACGCACGAACACGCGAGACCCTATGATTTAACACTCTGTGGTTCCATGCTTTTCCGGGCTTCAAACAGCGTCCCAGGGGTCTGGTTTAAACACCAACTGACCTAAGAAGTGTGCTTCTTTCTTTTTGTTTTTCCTTGACAAAGTGAAGCCTCCTTAGCAATGAGTTGAAACAAAAACAATTTGAAAGCTTGGGCATAAAAAGAAAGATCGCTTTAAAGGGCCCAAAATATATGGACTTGGGGTTGAAGAAAATCCCGGTGAGATTAAAACAGTATACACTGCACAGAAACATGGCTTGATGGTGACACAGTAAATCAGATTTTGATTTAATTGTCTCCTGTCTTTTTTTTTTTTTTCATAAAAGTGAAATTCAGATATCAGGCCAAAGAAAATCTCCCCTCCTCCCAAATTAGCTGTTATTTAAAAAGCCAGTGACACAACTGCAGGATTGGCAGAGAGACAGCAAAGCACACCTTCCTAAATCATAAATCAAATGGCAAAAGCACAATACGGCAGAGTAAACCCTAAGCAGACCACAGAGAAGGTTCCTCTCCATAAATATCAGATCAGGCAGCGAGAATGATTACCAGGCTCTCTTGTAACTGTCACCTGTGGTGGGTCTAATTACAGGCTACCTCGGCAAGCACGCCTGCATCACACAGCAATAAAAGGACCATCGGCTTGCCAAGCCCAGCCAGGCAAGGAGAACACACGCCACCTGATGGGGAGCCCCGAAGATCAGCCGGAGAGACTAATAAAAATGACAGCTTAGGAACAAATGACAAAGCTTGGGCTACAAAAAAGGCAATATCAAATTAGCCAGAAATCTGAGAGCTGAGCATCGCTCTTCAACAGGTCAAAAGCAAAGCAGAAAATTGGTTTTAACTGTTTTCACACACACCAGTGCTTGATATTTGCCTCCTCTTCCCCCATCTCTCCCCCTTTCCCTTTCTCTCTCTCTCCCTCTCCATCCCTCTATCCCTCCATCCCTCCCTCTCTTTCATCTCTAAATATTCTTTCCCATGTGTGCATCATACAAAACGTTTGCACATCCACATGTCACATATGGGAACGGATGGGGGTGGGGGAGCACTCAGGTCTGTAAGAATCAAAAATATCCGCCCCCCGGCCCCCCGCCCAGATGCAGGGCCTGCTGATCAGGGTAAGAGATGTGCAGCATCCTTCCGCCTCCCCTGGTTCTCCCAGCACCGCCTGCCTTTGGGCCGTTTTGCTAATTAGCACCATCCTCTGGGTGAGCAGGGTCGAGAAAAAGCTAGGAAAGCGCACCTCGGACGTGATCATAATGAAGTTGGTAGGCTGTCTGTGGATTGTGCCCTCCGATGGGGTCGCAGGCTGTTCTGGGCAGAGGAGGAGTTGGAATGAAAAGGAAGCAGTATCTGCTAGCGCATGGTCTGCGCGAGTTCCAGCACTCTCCCGAGAAGCATTGCTTAGATGCCTGCTGTGTACCCAGCACTGCAGTCAGCAGTAAGGACATTCGCAAAGATAAGGGCCTGGGCTTTGGCGATTCTGCAGCTCACGATGTCCTAAAACAATCTTTCAATCGTATGGCTGTGCTACCCTGAATAATTTTTTAGCGTATGACATTAACCTGAATCTCTCTTATTTAATTTTTTTTTTATTTTTAATTACAGTTGACATACAATATTATATTAATTTCAGGTGCATAACATGTGATTAGACATTTATATACCTTACGAAGTGATCGCCCCCAATAAGTCTAGTACCCATCCGACACCTTACATAGTTATCACAATATTACTGACTATATTCCCTGTGCTGAATTTACGTCCTCACGACTGTTTTTATAACTGGCCTATTTTTGATGTGATGAACTTAGATTATCAGGCCAAATGTGAGGAGGACTATAGTAGCCTTGAAGAAGGACCCACTAGCGCTCATATCGGATCACAATTCCCGCCCCCACCTGTAGCTTGTGTCATGCGCTTAAAATATTACCATGCTTATGATATCTAATTTGATCTCCAAAGGGCACATTTAATTTTTCTTATGGTGTGCTTTAATAATGTAAAGGTTACTGCTTTGGTTTTAAACAGGAGAGGAGGATGGTAGAGGAAAGTTAGAGGATGTGGGAAGGGGTGCTGGGAGGGTCTGGGAGGAGGCAGAGATGGGCAGAGGAGGAGGAGAAGAGGGGAGGAAGACAGACGGACAGACAGATGGACCGATGGCCGCTGAGGGTGGAAGTTTCAGCTCTGCATCTCGCATGTACCGGTGCATGAGCAGGGGGCAAACAGTGGTTATGGAAGTGGAGGGAGGGAGTGAGAGGGGCAGCGGGAAGGTGGCGGTCGAGCTCTGGCTGGCTCGGAGAGTAGCAGGATCTCTGGTCTCCAAGATTTAAGACCCCAAACTCAGGATCATGTTCAAATCAATGGGGTTTCTCTGGACAGAAGAGTGAACCAGACGGAATCCACTGACACCTGTGACAAACGACGGCTCCTAACCAGAGGGGCAGAGAAGGCAGAAGATGCGCTCGCACGCGCCTCCCAACAGAAAGCTGGGGGAGGCAGGAAGCAGTGGCAGAGGGTCCCACACAGGGGCCGGGCCCTACAGCACAGACAGGGGAGCTCCCCGTTCACTCATCATCTAACGGAGCCATGTGAAGACTGGCAGCGTGCGATGTTCTAGGACTGACAAATTAAAAGTCTCACGCTCCCTAGTCAAAACGGGGAGGTTCCCGAAGTACCCACTGATTTCAGTCAGCGTAGCTGCAAGTACAATTCAATTATAAAGTTGAAAATGTAAACATGAAAATATGCTAAAATAGTTAAGGCTGTCCTTTTAAATTTTCAACGGATAATCTTTTAATGCAATTACTGTAATTTTATTAAATGGCATAATTAGTTAATGCCTGAGAAGCTGTCAATACATGAGGCAATTATGTTGTAAAAATTATAATCATAATTTGCAATAATGGATTGTTCTTATGGAAAAAAATGCTGAAAAAACTTTAACATATTTTTGAAAGTATATTATGCAGTTCTCAGTGAAAAGAAGATTTAGAAAATCATCTCATAAACATTAAATAAATCGAATATAAACTGTCAAATATTTTAGCATATTATATATTTATACATTTTGCATATGTGCGTGTGTATATATATATATCCTCTCTCTATATATACATAAATATACATACATACATACATATATATATATATATATATATATATATATAGAGAGAGAGAGAGAGAGAGAGAGAGAGAGAGAGAGAGACACGTTTAAGATGTCTAAACACTATCTCCTCTTCCAGATAAAATGATTATTGTGACTGTGGGTTTTTTTCAGCTTTACTAAGTGTTGTTAATCTTTGAGCCTCAAATGCACAAACACCTACCAAACAGGCAGTAATGTGTGCTTTGCACACCATTTGTGACTTTTGGTTAGCTGTGGAAACAGCCACAGAAAGTTTAATCAAAGGCAGGTACATCTAGTTGTGAATAAATCGATAAAACTTAAGGGAAAAGTAAACCATTTAGACACAGTTAACGCATAAATATGTAAGGCATCAAAAAGTCATCTGACCAGCCCATGTTAACACTCCATCTGAAAACAAAATTAACACTGTTGTTGTCATTGGTACCAAAGGAAATTCCATGTGCGTATTCTCTGAGCCACAGAAGGGACCATGGATAGAAAGAAGCCTCAAGGTCTCACACAAAATTTTTACTGAACTTCTCACAAAATATTCAACAGAAAAATTTTTTGTTTCCGAAATGTCCTGTGCTCGTGTGTGTGTGTGTGTGTGTGTGTGTGTGTGTGTGTATGTGTTAGATGAGTTGGTTCTCTCACTGCGGCTATTGTTGTAAGTTTAATGTTAAATGATTTCTCAAAATTCTAGGACCCAAATGCTGAGAATTTTCTACATGTTGACGATCAGTAAGAAAGTGAAGAATTGTGTTTTTAACCTTATCGGGGTGGGGAAGGTTGATTGATGCTTTAAATTATGTATCATATTGCAGGCCCTGTCAACTCTGAGGAATAAATTCTTCATTTTTCTACACTCAAAAAAATTCAGGGAAAAAAAAGTCACAGATGTTAAAATCATAGCTTTATGAAGATTCCCATTGATATATGGTAGATTTAGATTACTTTTAACATCAAATGTCCGAGAAAAAAATTTAATAAAATAAGGAATCCATCAATGCCCTGCAGACTGGCCTCCCTTAATGCAATAGGTGTGTGCCTGCGAGACCGGTGCAGGCACACGACTGCATCAATGCGGCCCTCCCTTACAGCGTCAGGAGAGCTTCGCTGCTTAACGTAATCTTCTGATGATTTATTATCATATGAAAGAATAATGCATTTATGCCATGAGATGACTTTGAGTCTTTCAATAGATCTATTGAGGTTGGTAATAAATATATAAGTACCCAATAGAAAAACAAAACAGAAAACCATGGACGTAATTGGTTCTACAATACAAGCATCCCAGGGCAGAACTATCTTTCAGGAACAAATTCAATTCATCTTAACTACCATCGAGTAACGTCTTCTCTCTGAGACGTGGGGATATACAGTGTAGCACACCCCCCAACACACACGCACACTAGAAATAGGGGTCTATCGCCCTGATCACTGCTGCTTTAAGATGTTTTGCAGGAACGTATCAGTGGAGACAGTTAACTCTTCTCCACTCCGGTCCCTTGTTTTGAAGAAGCTGGCATTCTTTAAGAGAAACTAAAAGCACAGATCCCTTCCATGGCCCCTTCATTTGCTGGTTTTAGCCCTGACAAGCTCCCTGAAAACCCTTCTGTATCATCTAAAAGCTTTCCCAAAAGGTGGAGAAAAAATAACCCAGACTGCAGTTTGGGCCTCAGCCTCGAGCCAGACGCTGAGGTTTTCCAGACCATCGAGCCGGGTTGCAGGGGCGTCGCACACGGGTGATTCCCACGGTCTGGGCTGTCCCCCCAAAGATATCACAGATGTTTCCACCTTTGGCTCTAATTCCGGCTCCGCCTCTTGTGAACATAATGACTGTGACTGAGAGTCCTCTCCACTCACACGAGAGCTCCTTCACCCCAGTGCACCTTGGAACAGGCCTCTGTCTCGTTCATAACATCTGAATGCACATCTAAAATGACCTCCGCGGTGGTCCCTCGAGTCATCATCCTCAGTCTAAACACAAGGACCACGATCACTGCACCCTGGCATCAACGGAAGCAGTACACCCAATAGCTGCTGTGAGGACTAAATGAGTTAGCATTTGTGACACGCTTAGCAAGCGCTGAAACAACATGAGCCACAAAATATTCCGAGAGTTTGAAGTCTGTGCGTGTCTGTAAAATTCCATGTATGTTTACAAACAATTCATAGAGAGATGTACAGATGCCCTTCTTGTAGGCATGATATTTTAGCTACGCTTGGCCTCTCTCAATAAACTAACATCTCATCCTAATTTGCCTTTCAACTGGGAAAATTGAGAGTGTGACTTTTTGAGCAAAAAGATATATATATATATATATATATATATATATATATATATATATATATATATATATAAAGAAGGCTACCCATAATCCTATTCAAAATAATAATAAGTAAGACCAAAATATATATTTTTAGTTTATCCTAAAAATGCATTTTTTACATGCTCTTGCTTTAAGAGCAGAAACAGTTCTGCAGAATGGCCCACCATGCCAGTAGCAACAAAAACATTCTCTAATAACATTACACTTGGTCAGCGTAGGGAGGGGAGACAGCCACCCCTCTACAGATGCAGCGTCCACCACGGCTGGTCAAGGGAACTGCAAGGGAAACGCAGACCTTCAGATTAAAACTGAAAACTGCGCGTGGTTAAGTGAGCACTCTTCACCCCAATACCTTCGGGACAATCCGGGGAGAGAGTTTGTACATGCAGCATTGCTAAGTGGCTCAGCACTTTTTCAATGATGTCCGATGGAAAGTGTCCCCCACACCGCGGGGCTTCCCACAGTCTCATGAACCCACACATCCCCACAAAATCACACTTTGGCAGACCAGCAGGATGAGCTCCCTCTTTGTCTTTCTTTCTCGGGCCCTGAGATTTGAAAGGCCGATGCGGCAGCCTGTGGCGGCCAGCCTGGCAGACGGAGGGACCAGGCAGTGCGGAGGTGGCCCCACTGCCAAAGCTCCATTCCCGCTCGGAAGTCCCCGTATTCGACGACCTATTTCTGTTCATTTGTTGTAATCTTTCTTGAGATCAGGCCGGCAGCCCATTAATCATTCCTGTCATGCCACCACCGAACGCAGTGCAATGGATCTGTTTTTCCAAACATCACAGTGCCAGAGACTGCGCTCGAGAGAAAGGAAACCCTCTCCTTGCAGAGGCTGGGGCCTGGCTGGAAGGAGCCACCAATTGTGTCGATTTGCCCACTTTTGCCCAAAACCACACAGAACATTCTGTGGAAAGTAAGAGAATTCGGGTAGAAAGGGGAGGTAGAGGCTGAAGAGGATCCCGACACGTGAAGCCCTGAGCTGAGGATAACCTGAGCAAGGGAAGTGGATGAATGAATGCCAAGAGAAAGACAGATATGAATGAATAGGGTCCTTATCAATGTTCCTTATTAAGGCCAATTGTTTTAGTAACTTCGGACCAAAGGAAAAGTATAGTAATGGTCAAGGCTGAAGCCATCCTAGGCCCTCTCCATCCTGAAGCACTGAAAACACTAAAATTAAGCAGGCCAACAAAAGGCTCACCAATGACGAGGAAAGAGCCTCTTAAGGAGCTGACATACTTGCTACACAAGGTGGAAGTGGCCTTGAACTCACTGATGCCTTGGGCTAATTTTTCATTTTTTTAAAATGGGAATATACCTTTGGGATGAGCGAGAGCACCGGCAACAGAAAACAGGAGACAGAGGGACCATGATCACGACCCACATGTCGTATCAGGTCCTACTGTGATCTTCGCACAGGACGGAAATCAATGGCGGGATACAAAACGTACAAGATAAGCCACCGAGAGGCTCGGCTTCTCCGCCCAGGTTTGATCTCACCAGTCTGACCAAGTGCAAGTCCCTTTAGGAAGGAGGAAGAACCCCAGAGACGTGAAAGGAGGACACGGTGCCAACTTTCAGGTCCTTATAAGGTCCTCGGACTCTCCGTGGTTGACCTAGGTGATGCTAAGATCTCTTGCAACTCTGAGGCTCTGTGATGTCATGGAGCTTATGGGGACGGGCTGATGTCATCAGCGAGAAGTGTATGCATTTCACAGATATTCGTGTTCTCGTTTGTAGTGTCGAGTCAACGGGTAACGTGTAGCAATCATTTATTGCTCAAGTGGTGTGATATACATAAATGTTTTCGATGTCAAAGTTGGTGAATGGTTTACTGAAAACATAAATTAGAGCAATTTTGTCTTAATTTAATCATGTGATTTTTTTTTAACTTGCATTTTTTTAAAAAAACACTGGCATTCACTGGAACAGAAGGAGAGAAATATACCCAACGTAGGGACTATACAGACAGAGTTACACCACCACCGCAAAAACATTTAGGCCTGTATAGAACACTGAGTCTCTTAAACTTGCCAAGAAGTAGTATATGAGTAAGATTTGGGTAATTTAAGAAATTTCCAGGAGTAAATCCGACATAAGTGCTACCTTATAAAGACATCTATCTACATAATCACCTATGTTATAATATATTTTAGAAAGATGAGGAGATAGCATTTACATTTTAAAGTTTCCTCACAGGTATGAACCTCAGCTAGGTTGAATGTATATTATTCTGCTTCATGTCAGTAAAACAAAACCTACCTGCATTTGGATTGGGGACTGAGAAACAAATAATTTGAACATAAAAAAAGGAGCTTACCACGAATGCTACTGCACTTCTCAATGTGGACTCCCACTGGAAGCAGCTTTTAAGGAACTGTATTGTATTCCATATTGCCATGGTGATTCTTTTCACACGGTCCACATCTCTTGATAAGATCTGATAAAAAAAAATGGAAAATAGGGAACTAGATTTGAATACTCCAAATATTATCTTTAGAGCAGGCATCTTGGTCATTCAAATTGTATTTTGTATAGCTGCCAATTAAAAAAAATAGAAAAAAAAGTTCTAATGTTTTTCTAATATTCTTTTTAAAATATGATCATCCACAGAGGAAAATAAAACCCCAATGCATTTTATAGTTTTTTTTTAATGAACAATACCTGTTTCAATAATGTTCATCAAAAAATGAGCTGACAAAAGCTATAAAAGCCAGACACTGTGTGTGTGTAAGTGTGTGTGCAAGTGTGTGTGCACGTGTGTGTGTGTGTGTGTGTGTGTGTGTGTGTGTGTGAGTGAGACAGAGAGACACAGAGAGAGAGAGAGAGAGGGAGAATAAGAACAAGTGACTCTCTTGGTCAGCTTAGAAGGAAGTGGATAGACTTAAAGAAATGGACAAGTGTTCTAATTCACAGAGGGCAGGAGCAAAAGCCTATGGAAAAGTATAGTTCTGGGAAGGGATTCAGTTCTCTGTCCTTCTAGCTGTCTGTGTCCTTCTAGCTGGGCCAGTGTCTTAATCCCTCCCTTATACAGCAGGGCTGATATTACCGCTCACCTTGCAGGCTATGGAGAGAATTAGAGGGCTTAGACACGTGCCTGTCACATAGTAAGTGCTTTTAAGTATTTGCATGATAAGCACAAACTTCAATTTCATGAACATTTTGGGACGCCTAGTGTTCGGGGACACCTAGTGGTGAGAACCATGCAGGGAGGATGCTAATACACCCCAGGATCTCAGTCCCAGGTCCCCTGGTGCTCTCAGGGCCTGAAGCCACCCCAACTGGAGGTCCGTGTTTGGCAAAGAAAATATCGTTTCTCCCAGCTGTAGACAGATTCATTTCAACTTTTTTGCAAAGCAGCTACCCCACCTACCTCAACTCGGGTTTTAACTTTCAAGTAAACAGACAGAAAGGCAGCAGTAATAATAATAAAATAAGAGGTGGACTCAGATTACACAAAATAAATATTGCACTCGATGCTATGGCAGACCAAAGCCAAACATTTGGATGTTCCCTCAGAAGACAGCGAAGGCCTTTTCCAAGTGTTTTCAGTTCACGGGAAGCAAAAGGATGATAAGACGCTTTTCTATTTAACCGCTTTATGTCATCCACAGCTGCTCACCCCACAGGAAGTGGGGGAAGTAATAAACACTTTTAAAGGGGACACTTTGTTCTCTGTTACACAACTGAAGAGGGACAATAGGTACAGAGTGAAATCCTGAACTGAGTCTGAACAGGACAGGGAGGTACACTGAAAAGAAATCTAAAGGTCATGCTCAAAAAAATGTGACCCTTCCCTGGCGGGACCCAGATCTTCACTGTTGGTTGAGCTAATGACAGAGGAATCGAGGCAATGGGCAGAGGGAGGGACAGGTCATTCAAAATGAGGTAAAAAACCGACACATCTCAACTTTAGACCATCCAAAATTAGCAGGAGCTGCTGTGGGTGAATCTGAGGCTGGGGTCTCTAAATGCCCTCTGGGTTAATTTCTTTATGAACTCCACGGGCAGAGTACCTCCCCGAAACTTCGAAAGATGGAGACGAAAATGCCCGTGATGAAAGGAGGGTGCGCCAGGCGAACAAATCCAACAGAATGTCTACGGAGGCTGACGCTGGGAATCTTTGTTACAGGATGACTCGGGACATTAACAGAGGGCTGACGCCTTCTGCTTCACCCAGTAGATCTGGTTTAAGACCTTTCTCATTAAGCTGACTGAGGTCCTTGTTTTAGAAGGGAAGGGGAGACCAGGAGAAAGGAATGGGGAGATGGGGATCGAGAGGGGGAAGGAGGAGGAGAGAAAGGGGGAGAAGGGGGAGAAGAAGAGAGAGAGGAAGAGAAGGGGAGGTACAAACAAGCAACGGCAAATAGTACTTAGGTGCTGGGTGCTGAGTGCACCAACAGGCCAGTGTACTGTGGCACCTACCTTTTTGGACAGCTTGCGACTATCCTCAACGAAGCGCTTTTCTCTGGGACTGAAGGTCCTGATACTTGCTTTGACCTAGAAAGACATCATTGTTAAACAGTATAACATTTCTGTGGGCTTCGTTCTTCTCCTGTCTCCTTAATGACTGAGAAGTACGTAGAATGCAACACCTTCCGAGCTCAGGGCCTTAGGCAGGGAGCAGAGGAAAATGGCGGCCCCCTGTGATCTGCCCGTGTTTCTGGGAACCGTTTCATGGGCATCATGTCGCTGGGGTGGGGCACACTGCATCTTGGGGACCCCAGAGTGTTTGCAAATCAGTAGAGATATTTTAAACTACTGCAGATTGGGATCTCAAACCCAAGTCTCTAAAAAAGTAAAACTTCCTTTCACATCAGCGTTTGAACTAATGCTTTCCCCAACAATAACTTGCATGCCAAAATCAGCTTCCAGCTTATAAAAATATCTTTTCCACAGACAATCTCATTTCTTCTCAATGATGTGTAAAAATAAGTAGATGAGTCATTTTAGCCCCATTGGAGAGGGAATGAACTGAGGCTCAGAAGGATGTTAGTGGTTTGTCCTAATCAACCCACTGAGGAAAATCTCAAAGAACAAAACCCACGTCCCTCTCCTCTGCATCATATGGGCAGCTAAAAAAATTACTTAATTTACATATTTTCTATTTAAGACTTTCCCCCCCTAAAACTCAGGTTTTACCTGTGTGCGTTGTAAAGGTCAAAGAAATGGGGGGAAAGAAGAAGTAACAACAGATGCCGTGCTGGAAACTGTGCCCAGAATTCTAGCATTACTAAAAATAGAATACACAATTTCCCTGACACTGATTTTGTGAATAATTTCTTAAAGACACCAAACAAGAAGCAGTACAGCATAGGAATAACTTTAGAGTCAAAGGACCTGGAACTGGATCCTGATTCCCTCATCTATGAGCAGCTCAGCTCTCCTGTTTAATTCCATTTGCTCATGGAAAAAAGGCATTAATGAGACTGATTTACCAGATTCACTGTGAGGGGTGAGTGAAGTAATGGCAGAGCCTGGCACATTGCAGGTGGCCAATGTTACCCTAAATTCATTTACACCGCCAACTGGATTAACTTGTGCTCTCCTTTCCCTTTCTAGAACCTTCTGTTGATAACCAGGGCATATGACGGCTCAGGGCTAAGTAGGCCACTCCTGCCCATCAAGGATCCACTGTGCCAATTCCCAAACCTATTTATACCAGTTTTACTTATTATCATCATTCTATATTTTAATTATTTTACAAATCATTGAAATACAAGCAGGGATTATAAAGAGTTGAAATTTATGTTGTCCTAGAAAGATTTAATAAAGGTCAGCCACCAAAAAGATACTGTTATTGAGGCAGAGATTTTATGAAAAAACAATCTGGAAGAATTATAGATTCAGCTAATTCTCTGAGTGTCTTTAAAGTATACCTCTACTGTAAAGAAACTGAAAGTAGAAATTATTATAGATGTTATATTTATGCAAGTAATATGTTTTAGAACTAAAAATAATAAATCCATGCTTCAAAAAAAAGGTTTCAGGCCTACACCCTCAAAATTGACAAACAAATGTGTATTTATATATTTTACATTAAAGATTCAAGAGACATTAAAAAATTTTTCCTCCTTTCACAGTAGTTTCTAACTGAGTAAGTAATTGTTTTGACAGTGTTGGATCACAAGACATTTACTATAGTAATTAAATGCTATGTCAAAGGCTTGAAAATATCTGTCCAATAACCAACTAAAAGATCACAGGAAACAAAGCTAAAAAAAAATAATTTTCTATATTACTTAAATTTTTTTTTACTTGACACTTAGATATATTGAGAATGAAATACCACCAACTATACTGGCTCAATAGGATTAGCACCAGTTGAAAACTGGAGTGTCTAGCATTGATTTTATGACTGAGTTTTAAAACACCGTTCCCTCTCCCTCTTCCTCTCCTTTCTCTCACTGTGATCACTCTGAAACATTTTACACTGATTTGAGTCTCTCTCTCCATGCTGGTCACCTTTCGCTTTAGGTCTAGAGAAGCTGGGAGGTATGGGCCAGTCAGACTTACCGGATTATATATGAAGTCCATTTCCAAATAAATAAGTCCTTTAAAAGCTTGTTCTAAATCTTTATTCTTCAATACGTAACAATTTGTTTGTCCATCCCGAATCTGTCATAAGTAATAGATAAAATACAAACTTTCTATGAGGTTTAAATGAAACAACCTGGGTCAAAGTTAAGAATGTAGACCGCATACACAGATGAAGCAAATACCAAGCAAATATTAAATCCATCATAAATCAACTTATAAATCTAGAGTATTGTTATAAATGTAAAGAAGATAGAGTTACAATTACCAGGCTGAAACTAATATGTTAATGGGAAATTAGTGGTACAAATGATTATTAAGTTTACATGGGCTTTGCTTCAAAAATTCCAGAGGTTATACATTTTTATTTATTAAGAAAATGATATTCTACAAAATCCTTGGCCAGTACTCAAGATTGCCAAGGTCATGGGAAGAAAGAAAACTTGGAAACTGTCACAAATCAGAAGACTAAGGAGATAAGACGACTAAATGCAGTGTGGTGCCCGAGGTTGGATCCCGGAACAGAGAAAATACGTTAGTGGAAAAGCTGGTGAAATTCAAATAAAGACCAGAGTTTAGTTCACAGGAATGCACAATGTCAGTTTTTAGTTCTGGCAAATCTTATCATGGCAACATAAGATGTTAACAATATAGGAAACTAGCCGAGGGGTATATAGAAATTCTGAATTATCTTTGCAACTTTTCTGTAAATCCAAAATTATTTCGAAATAAAGTGGTTATTAAAATATTTTTAAGAAACAAATGAAGAAACTGCTTTTAATAAAACAATCAGTGTTTCACAGCCATGGGATAACTGCAAATTAAGTAAATCAGGACAGTTAAAGTTTAGGTCAAAACCAAAACCATTTGAAATGCATGAAACGCTGACAACCCTTTAAAATAAACAAGCCCCTCTGATACCCTCCCTCGGCCAGCATGTCACACCAGCTCCACACAGTAATCTAGCTGTGGACCCAGCATGTAAGGCATCTAAGAAGAACGTTTCCTGTATCATTTGGGAAACAATTTGGCTCCAATTAAGGCATTCTCTTTTCGGAGCTGATAATCAGCAATGCTTTATTATACTCAGTAGTCGTATATGAATTAAACTTCTGGCTTGTAGGAGGCATACCTGTTAACTCCAAAAGGACATCAGCGAAATTTGAGCTGACCAAAAGCTCCATTTGAGATTGTAATGATCAAGGATTTGGAATAACATAGGAAATGTGCAGGCATGAAATCTGAGCCATATTTTAAATGACTATTGCTGTCACTACAAGCATTCTGCACAAGTGTTCTCATAAACAGTGGTGGAAATGAGTTGAATCAGTCACAGGGGCCAGGGGCGGGGGGGGGGGGCGGTGAACAGAGCCATTTCACTTTACAAGGGAGAGGTCACCTTCCTTCCCAAAGTCACCCCACCTCTCTAGATTGAATAGATTTTCAACAGAAAGATGGTTTTCCTGGCCAGTGGCTGAGAGGAAGGGGGTGCCCCATAAAGACCTGGTTTCCTTCCTAAACGGTGTCCAAACAGGATTCTGAGCTTCCTCTTCTAGCCACAGTCTCACTTAATAAATTGTGGGTGTTAAAGTTGAAAGAAATAAATACAGAAACAGCATGACAATTTGCCAAGCTGACTTTCGTCCAATTTAGCTTTGCTTCAACTCACAGGCATTGTACTGTTATCTTAAAATTTCCATGATTTCTTAAGGGTTAGGGAAGGTCAACAGAAGAACAAGAGGTATCAGTATAAAAAGAAATATTTTATACTAAAAGAAGTTTCTGGGTTGCTGTGTTTTTTTTTTTTTTTTTTTTTTGATTTGGTAAATCATCGCTTCCGCTTTCTCAATGTCCTAGCATTGTGTCAGCAAAACAAAAATCCACCTAGGGACATTAAAGCAGTTATTAGAGACAGAAATATAATCAAGGCTAGCCACGTTTGGCACTATAATATTATCTTAAAATACATAAATAAAAAGTTTAAAATTTTGTAAAAAGTTTAAAAAATGACAGAAAAAAATTAAAGGCCCTTTGAACTTCCATGAATACCCTAGTACCTCCCTCCAAATGGAAACTAGATAGAAATCTGGCATGTATCTTTCCTAAACTTTTATTGAGAATTTATGTTCACAAATATACCCTGGAAAAAAGTATTTTAAAATTTTGCCTGTGTCAAACTGTAAATATTTTGTAACTTCACTTTGTATCTATCAAAATAATTTCATAATTTGTCTGTATGAGTATATAGATCTGCCTCATTTCTTTAAAGTGACATAATTTTCAAAATATAAACAAACTACAATTTAATAATTCTCCTATTGATGAATATTTGGTCATGCCACTTTGTCAGGCTGTTTGCTACAATGAATATCTTTTGGGAAAAGGTAAAGAGTAAGGAAAAGAGAACGTACACTGCTTTGTGGCATATATTTGGGTTAAGAACAGATCAATGCATTTGAATATTTAGTATTATAATTAAACATTGGAACGGTCACCAAAGAGAAAATTTTAAAAAATATTTTCATTATCCACAGTCTGTATATAATTGAACTTCCAACAGAAGAATACAGGACAAAAAGCTCTGTGACAACCCAATTTGTCAAATTTCTATAAGTGAGCATTTATAGTACAGGAAATGAAAGCAAAACATACTTTTCCAGTCAAGAACTGTATTATTTAGACTTAGAATTCAAAAAAAGTTATTTCTAGCAGTTTATAATTTTAAAATCTCTACTAAGTAGGACAATTAAAGCACAGCTAAAAGAAAATGCAGAGCAGAGAATCTACATATTTCAGATTTGAGGTAGTCACTTCAATTAAGAACTAAGTTTAAGTATGAGATTTCTGCCAGCCAGGGCAAAAAGAAATGACAGTTTTCAAGGTATGACAACAGGAAGTCTCTAAGTTCATCTGGAGAGTCTTCGTGGGCTGACATCTAAAAGGATTTCATTTCACTCAGATATAAGGGTCACCGGATAAAATAATAGATACTGTCTTTAAATTCAGTATTACCGGAAAACTCCTCAAATTGGCTTGTCGCACCTCTCTGCACATCTGCCTCTTCGAAGGTGAAGAGCACAGCTGCCGGGCAGTGATTTTAGGACAGCATCTCTGTGGGACGGTAATGTAGGTTTAACCCAATTAGGAAAACAACTTCCACAGAAACGGGTCTTCTCACGTCCCTTTACATTGTTCTCAGAGATAACTGATCTAACAGAAAGTTTCATTAGAAGCATGCTAACAGTTAATTCCTAGCTGAATCAGCCAGTAAATGAAAGAGGACAGGAAGTCTGTTTCTGAGTAATAAATCAGAATTTTGAGCCAGAGGACAAGTTACAGAGAAGAGAGTCTGCTTTAGATTTACATGTGACCTGAAATCATTTTTAAACTGTTCACGCTTTCCTTGAATTTTAAATCTGCTTGAACAAGCCTTAAGTAAATCTAAAGAACTTCTTTTAAGTTGGGTAATACAACTAATTTTTGAGTCAAACAGATACTATATTTATTGTATTAGAAAACTAAACTATTTGTACTCAGGGGTTGGTATGTGAAACAGAAAAAAT
Source organism: Macroglossus sobrinus (assembly GCA_004027375.1). NCBI lineage: Eukaryota > Metazoa > Chordata > Mammalia > Chiroptera > Pteropodidae > Macroglossus > Macroglossus sobrinus. The sequence goes on along the minus strand of PVKZ01005992.1, from coordinate 20,167 downwards.
CTTTTTCTCACCTGAAACTCTTTTTAAAAAATTATTATTATTATTATTATTATCATTGTTATTAGCTTTTACTCTAAAGTTCTTTGATATGACAAGTTATCAATTGATTCAGTAGCAAAGTTAATCAGAATTAATGTGATGAAATAAAACCACCAGTTGGTTTGGGAATTGAAAGATACACATGTAAGATCAAACCCTAAACTAAAGAGCCCTATTGACTGCTTTGGTTTGACTGTCACATAAAAAAATGGAGAACATTTGGGTGTGAAGAAGCATCATGCAAGCACTCTTTTAATTCCATGCAGAAAGAAAAACACTTCTATGTGACAACACCACAAACACCAGTTGGCCCCAACTAGTACCCATGCAAAGTGATGTGCACAGACACGCGGCTGGACAGGAGGTGAACACACACACACTTCTCTCGGTGGGGATTCACATCCACGTCCCCACTCAGAATCGAGCCCGTTTCCAACGGCATGAGTTACACGCAGCACGAGATGGAAATGCCTGCAAGGTCACCGTTTGCCCTGACACGAAGGCGACCATCAGTCAGCAGAGGCAGCACTGAATCCATCACCACAGACCCTCTCCACTTACATCTCACCTCTCCTCTCTCCCCAGGCAATCCATCTCACCCACTGCCCGAGTCCTAAACCCAGCTCTCAACTGTGGAGGTGGCACAGAACCTTGATGCACCCGGCGTCTCTTATCAGTTCCTTCCCCTGAGATATGCACTACCTTTCCAAAAGTCATGTACATTAATTATAAGAACCAGGTAAAATTTACAAAAATGATTTAAAAAACACAATGTTTACAATATTTCATTTTAAATATAGAAACGCATCACTACTTTTTAATGTATATTTATATTTATCTTATAAAATAGGATCATAGTGTAGAGGCAGCTGGGCTGAGTTTAAATTCTGGCTCTGCCTCAGACAGGCTGGATAACTCTGGCAAAGCTGCATAACCCCTCTGCTCTCAAGATTCCTAATCTATAAAATGTGAATAAAAAAAAAAATTTACATCTCGAATGTTGTTGTGAAATAATTAGCAAAAACAGTAAAAGCAGTGACAAGAACATAGAAGTCGCTTGTTAATAACATCTAGTTTTTAGTCTTATTTTAATTTACATACTTTTTAACCATTTGTCTATTAATTTTTTAAATGTATGGAAAACACTCTCCAATGTACTAATTGATTCTTCTACATTATTTAGAACAATACTTATGAGTTTCTACGATTAACCAATCTTCATTGTAACTCACTAATATGGTTTCCAATTTTTAACAACTGTAAACACTGTGATAATTTTATATATAGATATCTTTGATACATTCCTAAAAATGAAATCCTAGAGGTGAAATTGCTGAGCTATAGGATATGCCTGTTTTTATGGTTTTGCCCTCCTAAAATGCTGTATAAATCCATTTATACCCCAAGCCTGTCCATTTTCCTTGCAACTTGGCCAATCATAGACATTTTTATTTAATATACAGCAATTTCCTAGGAATAAAATGGCCTTGGGTTATTTTAATATGTGCTTTTTGATATAACTAATGAGACTGAACATTTTCTTTCATATGTTTATTAACAGTGGGCCACGGTAGGACTGTGAAAACGGACAGACTTGGATTCAATTCCCATCCCTGGCATTTAGCATCTGTGTGACCGTGGGTAATTATTGCATCTCTCCGAGCCCCAGTTGCCTCTCTAAAATAGAAACCTAGAATACTAATGTTCAAAGATATGTGTATATTAAATTTTTAATCCATTTTATTAAAGCTTGTTCCAAGTCACGCTCCCTTCAACAATGTCTGAGAGAGTCCTTTTTCTACACTTAATCGTCACTGCTAATGAAAAATCTTTACTATATTTATCAATCCAATTGCTTAAACACTTGTTGTAAAAACAATGCCACATAGCTAAATGTAGATACCAAAACTGCACTAATAGAAATTAACAGTGAAATAGTATACATAAAAATTGTGGATAAGGGCCAAAAGTATTATTCAGAGGAAATTCTTACCTTGAATGTTTTTATAATTAAACAACAATAGTTGAAAAGCAATTAAGCATCTCAACAAAAGGAGCTAAAATAAATAAAACTAAGAAAATTACAAAGGAATCAGTGAAGATAAAAATGAGCAATAACATAGAAATTATGTAAACATGGTATTTGATAAATTCAGGTATTAGAAAAGGTTAACCCATTCAGCATTCACCATCATGGGTGACATGCTCAGATTCAGACGTGCCACCTTATTGTAGGGCCGTAGAGGAAGAGGGATCCTACCAATTATTCTCCTTCCTTAACCTGTCTGTCCCCACCAAATACCATCCACCCTCTACACTCATATGGTTCATGATAATTCCAGCACGTCCAAGGCTCCCTTCTGCAGTCTCCAGGGCTGATAGAGAAACTCGCCTTATTTTACCCTCCTTTCTTCATTTCAATGGACATATTGGGTCAGGTTTTGGTGGGGAGGAGGGCTGAATGACTGTGCTAAAAATAAAATCACCATTTTGGTCCTGCATTGGGCCTACTATTAACTTTCTTAAAAATTTAGTTATACATTCATAAATATTAATACAAAGTAAAATATCAATATTATTCATTTTAATGGCCAAGATTTAAGCATTAACCTAAAAAAAATGTGATTGTGCGAGTGTGTCTCTTATAATGTGCGAATCTCATCGTAGGTGAAACTTGGGCAAATACTTAATTGGAAATGCAGATGAAGACTTGCGTGGACATTTATTTGGTACAAGCAATTATAGAAAATTTGTCCCATAAAACTAATTAAGTGAAGCTGTTATTGGTGCAGCTAGTTATTGTGCCCGCGGATATTCACAGAGAAAGCTAAGGCCTGGGCTTCTGAACATACATTTGCATTTTGGCATGGCTTACTCAGGAGGACTCAGATTTGTTTTGAAATACTTCTTGGATACTAGAAAATAATAATAAATAAATGCTTTTCTTGTTTTACTAAAAGCTGATTTTCAGTCTTCCTCAATTGGTCTCCTGGAAAAAATCTGAGAAGATAAACATTTTTAAATAAAAAGAAAGAATGACCTTAGATCGATGAGAAGAGTCTAGCCTGATTTGCAGGACAGAAGTAAGATCACTTAATTCAGGACAGAAATGTTAAACAAATCTATTAAGTCATAGAATTATTAGGAGATGATGTCTATACTGGAAATGTTTAAAAATTCTAAAAGGTCCTTTCTGTTTTCTGATGTGCATTTACTACATTACTGATTGGCAGATTTAAGGAATAAAGTGAAAATGGGCAAATAGTAAAAGTCTTAGATGATAATTCATTCCAGTCACACTTTTTTGATGTTTTTAATCATGTGTAAAAAGTTTCACGTATCTGTATAATCATTTAAAAAATAACTTTTACAAAAAGGTGAACAGAACTGAAATATATAAAAGGGTAGCTCACTGGCCTGGATTTTTTCTTTTCTCATGTATGTCTAAGCTCACGTATGTGGTTTGGACGATTCACCCCCATTTATAGACATACTGATTCTAGAATATGTATTTTAAATGAGCAAATAGTCAGCCAGACAATTCACCCTGATTAAAAGATATAGTGAATTCAGAACATGCTCTTTATTTAAAAGGCTTAAAGACACTTAGCAAATTACCATTTTGAGAAAGATTAAAAGATGAAGAACAGTCGATATTTCATACTTAGACATTTTAAAATGTAGTTTGCATTTCCTCTAAAAGTGTAAATCAAACTTTAGTTTATGACTTGGTTAAAGAAAATGTATTCTCACAGAAGTTATGCACACTCTTCTCCAAGAAATGCAATCTTTGTTTTTAAATATAAAATAAAGTATAACGGGGTACTGTTCCATATCCTATAGCTATAACAGTGAAGCACTGATGAATCCATGTTTATGACTCTCTCTAATATTAAAAGAAATAAATCCTTCTAAGAGGCACAAAACACAAAATCTAAGGGTTTTCTCTTTGATGCTAATTTCTGGAGTTTTAACCAATATTTACCCAATATAGCAGTACCACACCCTCTTAGGAGCACAGACTTGGATGTCAGCCTGCCTAATTCAAATCCAGCCTCTATGACTCATCAGCTACAGGAGCCTTTTGTGCCTCAGTTTCCTCACTTGCAATGATCATAATAATAAAGCATGCCTCACTAGGTTGTCAGAGAATTCATGATTTAACAAATGATAATATACAGCATAGGGTTTGCTGTTAAGCATTACTCAATAGATATTAAATTAAAAAAAAACTTAGATCTAAATAAACAAATTCTAAAACATACCCTCTAAATCAAAGGTTAGAATTATTTGAAAACCAAACAAGCAACGACATAATAAGCAACTTATTATTACTGAGGGTTTTGACTGTTTTCCGTCACATTCGCGTCTGCACCCTAGCTAGGGAATCGACTGGCCTGGAGAACGCACGCTACGGGTGGACCCTGAGCATCGGGGAAGCCCACGCAGCTCCTCTGGAAGAGCTGGTCCCTCTCCAGAGCAGTGGTCAAGGACCCAGAAATGAATCTGCATTGAAACAGCTGCACTGCAAATGGCCGCTGAAGCATCTTAGTTTGGGGGGCGGGGGGTGGCAAAGTCCCTAACGGGAAATGTGGCTCAGGTCACGTGCCTTTACGCAGCAGAGACCTTTCTCACCTGGGCCTATTTCTGGACGGGACACAGTCCTCTTGTATTAGAAACGGACAGTGTAAACCAAACCAAGTGCTCCATGGCTGGACATCCCTGAGTCCAAGTGGTGTCCCCTCACCACTGAAAATGAGCCCGAGTCCTTCAGGCTTTTAAGTGGTCAGCGTCTTATGCAGTCCTCCTCCAGGCCACCCTCTCTTTCCCTGTGTCTCTCCTGCTGTTCCCCACCTGCTGTTCTCTGCCGGGCTCACTCCGATCCATCTGCGTCATCTGCCCTGCTATTTCTGGAACTGGGCAGTCAAGGCCCTGACTTAGAGCCTTTGAACGTGAAGATTTCCTGCCTGAAAGAGTTTCCCCAGATCTCCCCCTCAAGTTCTCACTCAAATGCCCCCTTCCTGGCGAGGCCCCTGCTGGCCAGCCCACGGAAAACTGTGCCCCTGCCCCCCACACATGTCCCTGGCACCCCGTCCCCTGCTTCACTGTCTACACAACCCCTTCACCATCTAACATACTGTCTGTTAGTTTGGGGGTCTGTTTGGCTTTGGTTCTGGTGTGTACGTTGCCTCCTGCAACCAAAATATAAGTTCCGAGAGAGAAGACAGCTTCCCTGCTGTCGTTTTTAGAGCATTATCATCTAAAACGAGGCCTGGCGCAAACTGGATACTTGGTCTGGAAAATGTTAGCAGGGTGAGGGGCTGCTTGCATGGCAAACAAGTCTTTCCCAAACCATTCTACCTTGTGTTTTGAAGGATATCGTTTGAAAACTGCATGAATTTAGGTCAGTGGTTCTCCACAGGGAGTGATACTTGCCCCCCATCAGAACATTTGGCAATGTCTACAGACATCTTTGATTGTCACAATCAAAGATGGGTGGACAGGTGCTACTGGCTTCCTACAGTGCTGCTAAAGATTTATCTATAAGGAAGAGGAAAAAAATATCAAATGTGTGTGTGTGTGTGTGTATAAATATATGTGTGTATATGTACGTATATGAATGAAAAAGGCGACTGAATTGTTCAGACAGCTCTAAAATTATGCTTCATGTTCCGGTTGCATGTATTCTTTTAGGAATACCTGACAAAGTTGTGATTTTTTAAAAAAAAGAGGGGGGAGGGAAATCCCAAATCACCATCTCGTCCCCGAGTGCTGGAGCGGCCTGCTGTGGTGGCTCGGAGCACTCGGCAGGAGCTGGCTCTGCGAAGCAGCAGCTGCACCACTGCTGTCTGAGCAGCATCGGGGATACGAGAACTTGGGGAGAAATTAAGCGAGCGATCAAACGCAGACGAGGGACGGAGAGGAGCAGCGTCTCCTGTCTGCAGGCACCACGTGAGCCAGCCCGAGCGCGTGGTTGAATTACAGGCTGCTCCGGCCCTGGAAAGGCGCTAATAGCTTTGGAACAATAAGTCTTTGGGAAGAAATAAATAAAACCTTACTGACTGATAAGGCTGCACCAAATTATGGTAATGGTTGGATGAAAAACTGAAATTCTGTCTTGTAGAAGAGTACATTTGGTACAAATATTAATGTCCCATTAATAGGTGACTCCGGGTCCCGACGTTCCTTTGCCCATAAGGTCATTATGTGGTGCTTTCTCCTCTGAATTTTATGGGCTATTTTCCCACTCAGCTCTTGGCTTACTCTGGCATGCTGTCTTTTAGCTGAGCTTTGTAAACAGCCTTCTTTTGAAAAAGAGGCTCTCTGCTTTCTTCCACAAGGCATTTTTGGAGACAGAAAGCAAACATGGCTACCAAAAAGGCAATTAGAACTTCAGGAGAAAATGATCTTGGGTAGGACTGAGAACATCTGTCCAGTTCCCAGCAATTAATCATTGAGGAAATGGGCGGTAAGGAGGTAGTAAAGAAATACAAATATGGTTTTTATTAACAAATTGAATGAAAACCAGTCAGAGATATGTATTCCTGGAAACCAAAGAAAAACTCTCGTCTTTAGATGGAAAGTGTGAGAATGAACCAAAATGCTGGTGAAATGGTTTTGTTGGTTCAAACAATATTCAACTGACACACAGAGAAAAGTATGTTACTTTCTGCCTGGAACTACCAAAAATACTGGATAAAGGATGAGGGGTAAACCAGTTGTTTCCTGCTGTCGCTGGGAGCATATTTCCCCTCCCCCAGATGGACAAAGACAATAGCAACTGCAGGCCACACAAACTTTTCCACTATAAAATGACTCACAGATTGTGTGTGAACAAAGGAAACTTACGGACAGCAAAGGGATGGCAACTTTTCCAAGAAAATCAGGGGGCTTATCTCCATCTTCATCAAACACTGTCACTTCCAAAACATCATGGATATCTTTAACGGGGCTGAACAAGAAACACACCATGTATTATACACACAAACACACAAGTAAAGTCTGTTCTGTGAAGATCTGAAAACACGCTTTCACTAATTAAGTCTGTATGTCCTTAGAGTATAAAACTACCATTTAATTAAATTCCAAAAATTAAATCAAACTGACTATATTCCCCAACCTTCCATCATAGAAGATTCAGTCATCCATATTAAAAAAAAAAAAGAAAAGAAAAGAAGAAGGCAACATTCTTCCTATGACACATTCCACATCTACGTGCACTCAAGTAAGACTGTTACAGAAGCGGGCTGAAGAAAGAGGGTGGGAGACAGAAAGAGGGGGGTAAAAGGACAGAGCAAATATAAGGTTATTTTAAATTAATGAAAAATTAATTTCCTTAAAAAAAAAAGGTGGTCAAAATCATTAGCCACTGAGATCCAACAAAAGCTTCCTATTGCTGAAACACGATGTACCAAAAGCCCCACGTACATTTAGAAACGGATTTTATGCCGACCAGGACCCAGACATCAGCTACAAGGACAAACGGAGCTACGGTCACCGGCATTGTGTTCAGCTAACGACAGGCTCTTACATAAGGCAATTTGCAAACCCATTTAGCAAAGTTCACCCCCTTCTCACAGAGCCTCTGGAACTTTCTACTTGGGAACCATGAACACTGTTCAAAAGGAAACATTATCCTCTCAGGGATAAGCCCAGACAGCCACAGCATTTCTTTGGCATTAGGAGGACAGGGCTCCACCATTTATTCCACCCAAACCCATCAGGGCTGCCCCTTGATGGTTAGGAAGGTGCCTCGAAACCTGAAACAAACTAGGAAATCTGTCCAGCCTCATAAATGCATGACAGCGTGGACAGGGCATCGCTCTGGAGCAGGGCATCCAGAGTAGCTGGACTACGACGAGGCTTTCTGAGTCTTTGAGGAATCATAAATAACCAGTAAAGAAAAGACTCTGGCAGAATATGAGCCTTCAGGCATTAAAATAATGCTGTAACGTATAGCCCCTTGAATTTAAGGCAGGTGTACATTTGTAATTTGCTTTAACCCTGGAATAAATTTGTCTGGAAGCTTCCATCTAGTCACAAATTAATTTAATCACTAAAAGATCTACTTTACAATGCCTCCTGTGACACTCCCTTGCAGTTCCAAATGGTCTCCTCTATCATTAACACTAAAGTCTATAAAATGAAAGGATAAAAGGTTTTCAGAAGAGGAAAAAAAAAACCCAATAACATTCATTCTTGGCACATAAAAATGGACAGAAAGTTCCACTCCAGAACCCCAGCCAGCCCCAAACATAGCAGAGATAATTGGTCTCTAAGTTAAAGCCGCCCCTTGATATTCCAAAGGCTAAAGCACTTACAATGTAAAAACCTTGTTCCACTCAGGGTTGAGGGTTTTGTAAATGGTGTGTGTCTGAAGCCGGTCATTGCCCAACTCCAACAAGCAGAAAGGATCGCTCTTTCCTGGGAAGAGAACACAGACATCGGTCAGGGACAAATGAACCTCAGAAGTGACAGTGACCGGGTGAACAAGAGCCACGTGCTTTTGTAACAATGAAACGGCGCTTGCTGAAAGAGGGAAGGGGAGCCCGTTTGCAGCAAGCCCCGGGCCAGCCATGCGTGGGAATCTGGGAGATGAGCAGAGCCTGCAAGTGTTGTCACTTAAAAGTCATTAGTAGATTGGGACTGACACCGAACCCAGATGCAGCCTCGAGAGCCCATCCGGGTTTCACAGGAGCAGGCGTCAATTTGTCTTTTGTCTTTTGTTTTAAAACAGAAGCTCACCTCTGTTTCCTTCCTAAATTCTCCGAGTCAGAGTAGATCACTCTTCTGTAACTGAAGCCTCCGATGACATACAGGTTGTGAGGAAAGTAAGAAAAGGTATAAAGGCGGCTACTTAGGATCAAAACTGCTCCTCTGGAGGGTGTGGCCACAAAGAAGTTATCACCTTAGACACTGAGTACATCATGAAAACACACATGCTACAGTTTTCGGTGCTCATAAATGTGAAAGTATAATTCCATAAAGTCAGTGTAAAGTTTTAGCTTAAAAAAATAAAGCTCAATCCTTACTTCTCCTAACTTACTTCTTTTTTGTCCACCCTACCTCCAGCCTCCAAAAGAAAAGAAATACATATATATATATATATATATATATATATATATATATATATATATATATATATATATATGAAAATCTCAAACTCAAAGCTGGACCAAGGAAGTTACCATGTAAAACTTCTCTCCCCTTGTGCTGGGTCTGGCAGAAGGATCCAGAACGGGAACTGTCAGGGAAAGAATGGACGGCTCTGTAATGTCCCTATGACGTGAACACATTGCCTGCCCTGGCGACACGTGGGCAATGTGCGAAGTGGCACGTACTGCATCAATTGGGGGCATAGGGGCAGAAGCTCCTCCAGCGACAGGCCAAGGAGACCCCGGCCAGGGCCTGAGGCAGAGAGTGCTCAGTCAGGCCTCTCGACCTACTGGTCTCCCACTCGGGTCGCCAACCTCACTTCTAATTCACTTCATAACCAGAGCTCTGAGACACGCACAGCGAGAGAGAGGCTGACACGTGTAGGTGTCCGCGTGAAGATTATATTTAAAAACAAAAAAAAAAAAATAAGAAGAGCAGATGCATGGGTAAGGGTCAGTATTAAGCAGGAAATTCCGGACCAGTGACTACTGGCCTGGACACTTAGATGCCTGGCCAAAGCTTTCAAGTCACTGCAATCATCGCAGTGGCCAGTAGACAATGATCAAGCCACAGACATAAACAGATGCATTAGGATCGCCAGTAACACACAATGGAGGCGACCCCTGTCTAAATTCAGCAGAAAAATAATGTATTAAACTAATAACAAATGGTTCTCAGAGTCATTGCCAACATTGCAAAATCAGGCTTGAGAAATGACTAGAAACCAAAATCTCACTTAGGAATGCGTAGGCACCTCAGACGGTGTCTCACACCAGGGGACGTTCGGATGTGGCCTCCGCTCCCCAGGAAAGCCGGCCCCACGGGCCCTCTTGTCCCTGGACCCCGAGAACGGCAGTCTCCAACGGGGAGTCCTGGCTTCTTTGTCTCCATAACTGAAACTGGGCTCTCACCCCTTCTCCAAAACGTACAGTGGGACATGCCCCCAAACTAGAAGGGATTTCAGTCAAAATCAAGACACAAAAGCGCATCAGCACCTGGTTATTCACAGATGGAGCGCTTTACTCTGGGGACAGGTTTGGCGGGGCACGGGGCAGGGGCTGGGTGGGGAGGTACCCGCCGACACAGACGAGAAGCCACAGGCGCGAGAGGACAGGAGCGCTCGGCCTAGTGCTCGGGTAGCGGACGCTGGCTTCCTTAACCCGAGCCGAAGCAGCTACTTAACCGTTTGTCAGACTGTTAGTAGGTGTCAGCGCTGCTGCTCCAGAGACGGCGGCATGACATGCCATCAGCGCCGGCTCCGGGGACACCATCTGACACTTTTAATGAAAGCCCCCGGGCAACTCCGCACGGGGCAGAGACCGGCAGCCCGTCCCGCGCAGACACAGGTGGCCTGAGCGGTGGCCCCACTCTCTGGAGCCAGCGCACTCCCGGCTGTCCCAGCTAATGAGGAACAGACTTCCTCCCAGGAACGGGGACTTCTGTTCCGCGTCTCCAAGGCCTGCACCGCACCAAGTCTCCGAAGACCATCCCGTCAAAGCTCATTAAAATGCTGCATTTATTAATATTACGATATAAACAGGAATGGAGGAGGAAGAAGAAACAAAGACGGCCAGACGTTTATAGAGTAATTTATGGACACTTTACGGGTTGATTTCTTTCCCTTAAAAGGTTCCGGATATATGGGGACTTTCAATAAAATTTAAATAGCGAGTATTTTTATTTGGGATAAAAATAATTGTCCCATTGATAAGAGAAATGTTCAAATGATCCCCAATGGCGCCAAGCGAACACCGCCACGCAAACTGACAGATGTACGTTTGGGTCTGTACTTTTCCTCTTTGTTCTGCCTAATTTTACAGGTGAAACATCGAGGTGGCTTCTTGTACATACAGGTGCCATGTCACCTTGACACGGTCACACCACCGGCAATTCAGTTTCACGGTGTTTTAGCACCTTCTGCTCAATAGCCTTTGCTATTTTCAATACCACTTTAAAATTCATTTATATTCCTTGAACGGCAAGTAGCGGTTTCTCATTTAAATAATTTTACCTCTCTATCAGTTGCAGAAGTTGAGTGACAAGTGATGAATGTGTTTTAGAGGTCATACTCTTCATCTGACAAATGTTTATTGAACAGCCGCTCCGCTCCTGGCACTGAACCGGGCCCTGGCGTACACAGGCCACCACGTCATCACCTTCAAGAAACGTTCATGATAAACCCCTGCTTCTCAGCACACATCACCTTTCCTAAGAAAACGTCCCTCGCGCTCCCTGGCAACGGGCTGAGCTGCCCCCATCTCTGATCTCTGCTGTACACTTTCCTTATACCTCGTCTATTCCACATCTGTACACTTTGGTTCCAGATTTGGCCCTGCAAATCATTTAAGGGGCCTGACGCAAACAAACCCAACACAGGCACGCCCCTGCCATCCCTTCCAAAGAGTGCCATGGCCCCGTGCGAGGGGGCAGCTGGGACACTCAGGCTCCCGGTGATGGGTGCTGGCTCCTCCCGCTCTGTGCGAGAAACGGTGCTTCGTGCACGTCCTCATGTAAGCCTCTGTGAGGTCAGGAATGCTTGTGCCACGTTGCAGATGAGGAAATTAAAGTTCAGAGAAATTGAAGTTGGTTGGTTAAAGTCCAGGAAGAATTCATAGTGGGGGTAAATCTTAAGCACGGTTTAGGAGGGGACTGATCTAACTAGCTGAAATGTGTAGGTCCTTCTTAAATGTAAAATAAGGAGATAAACGCAGAAACTGGCTTGAACCCTTGAAGGCCATGCTCCTGACCTCGGCAGTCCTACAATTCTCATCAGACACCATGGTTCATGCGAGGGCGAGGACCAGGTCCTATTTCTCCCCATGTCACCAGGGCCTACCACGGACTCTGGAACAAAGCAAGTGTATTTGCTGAATAAATTAAGACACTACTAAGAACCCAGACACTAAGATCGAAGCGATCCCCGTGCTGAGCCAGGGAGCAGCAGACGTGAGCCGCGTTCATTCGCTCTCATGGCACAGTAGTACGTCAGGGACCACTGAGTCTTCCACACACTTGCAAACTTTACCCTGAGGGAGCCCGTGACCCTTGGCAGCCTGTGAAGCAGACGGCCTGTCGACGACAGATCTCCACACTGAGAACTAGAAGCAGCTCAACAGCTATAAGTGATTAGCAATGCTTATATTTCAGAAATTAGGGAAATTATGAGCAAAATATCAACAAGACAATAATTTGTGAAATTCCTTGTAATCAAATATGCTCTAAGACAATAAATTGAATGGAGACTGGGAATAGCATTTATTGAGCATGGAACTCTGTGTCAGGCATGTTCATTTCGGTGTTAACCTTCAAAGCACCCACGAGGAAGAAGAGGCTCGGCGTGAACTCGGGGCCAGGTAGTGGTGGGAGAACCCAGGTGTATACAACCGGTGTCTGTTTCTAGACATCTCTGCCACAATCCAGGGATGAAGTGAGAGGCAGCACCACAAAAATGGAAGGCAAAGAAAAGAGGCCTGGTCTTCATGGACCTGAACAGTGATTCGCTTAGACATGAGTCACGGCACCCGGAAAGGGCTCAGGCACCAGTGCGAGGGTGGAGAATTTCACCAGTCAAGAGAGACCAACCCTGCGTGGGGAACGGACCAAGAGCTCCCCCTGACGGTGCTGCCGAGGAAGCAGCAAACTGGAAACGCCTTCCAGATCCTGAGCGAGGTCCTAGTCTGCTTCGATGACACGCACCACCCGCCTAAGTCCCCTTGAGTTGAGACGAACTTAAATCGCAGTTGGGACACTGGACCGGGGGGCACTCTGGAACTTTGTACTCCTGGATCGGGCACTGTTGTGGCCCCTAGCATGCTCATTTGTCAAATAAGGCTACTGCTTAATAACCTGCATCTTTCCTTGGCTGAAAACACACTGCCTTCTCCATTCCTCTGATATTTTCAGATGATGCTGATTTGGTAGTCATCTTATCAACATTGGAGAAAAGAGAAAAAGTGGCAACCTGATCACCAATAAGTCAAGAAAGCGACAACCTGATCACCAATAAGTCAAGAAAATCCAGATATGTCTGAAAATTTCTTGCACGTGGATGAGTGGATTTCTATATGGCAAAAAGTGCCGAAAGGTCACAAGAATGAAAGAAATGTCCATGGAAATGAAAAACTCCAAATTATGAGTAAGAACGGTATTTCCAGTTTTGTTCCATCACTGCCTCCCGATAGAGAATTCTCCAGCCTCTCATCATGGCCTACGGATCACTGCAGTGATAGGAACCCGCGTAGTAAGGTAGGACTGTGCTGCTGAGAGAGGGATACTGCCACCTACCCCACACGCAGTGCTGTCAGATTCCTGGCGCCCTACACTTCGATTCTAGGAACGTGAGAGGAGAGTCACCAGCTAGGCACTGGCTTCCGGCAGGCGCATCGGCCCTTGGTGGCCAGGATGGTTTCGACACTGAGATGCTGCAGTAACCCCCCTACACGTCACGACTTCCGCAGCTCCCTCACACAGTCTGTTCGTTACGATGAGGCCACCCAGGGGGGTGTCCCATGTGTGTGCCGACCATAGCGCACGGCCTCCTCCTTCACGGGCTGACCCCTCAAAGGGTGAGATAAACATCGTCCTTTGTACTGAGATACAGTTCTGACCAGAACATGTTTCAGTATTCAAACGATGTTTCTATTTACCTACTGTCTACTTTATTATCGTTTTATAGTCTATGAGATAAGCTTTGCATTTTCCCCAGTGACACTAACTCAAGAGTCTGATGAGCCCTGGCCAGGGAGAGAAGGCAGCCCCGTTCCCTCCGAGGGTCCCCACTGTGGACCGGGGAGCCTGATGTGCTCCTCGCTCCTCAGCTTCGTCCTGGACAAAACGTTCCTCTCTCTCACTAATCATTGGAACGTGGTCACTTTCTTTTCCGAACAGCTGCGTTTTAAGGCTAGCAGCGGCTGAGTGAAGTGCGTTGGTCTCATTAAACATTACAGCTACGCTCACCTTGAGTCTCAAAGCACAATTTATCATCTGTTTCGTGAATCAAGGCTGTGGCCTGGTTTACTTCAGGAATAATGACATCGGACCGGATGACCTATTGCTTAAAAATTTTAGGTTGCATTGGGCACAAGGTGTTTGTGAGATGGACTCTAATAGAAATACCTGACAGGCTCTTCTATTAGAATAACCGTGGATGGCTATCCGTATATAATACTGGCTAGGAGAACATTAGAATATCCTTCACCAACTTTAGAAGGATGGACTGCAAAAGAAGATAGATTACTTGAGATTCTTTAAAATAAAAAGTCTTCTTACTTATATACAAACAAATGTCAGGCATATAAAAAATGCCAAGCTACATATAAATTTAAATGTATTAATTCTGAACAGATCCTATCACACAGTAAAATAGCATGTTTATAAAAGAATTAATTTGAAAAAGCAATAAATATATCTTTTTTATAGTGCATTGAAGCTTTTATTTATTGTAAATATCTTAATATTAGTAATAAACTTAGATTTGGGTTATTAATATCTTTGAAGACATTTGAAAAGCTATACTAATTTTTTTCTTTATATAAAAATATTTTTAAATTTTTAATGGGAAGTAAAGTCACCTTAGTACGTGTGTGTATATACTGTATATGTATTATATATGTTATATATACATATATTACCCTAATGTTCTTAAATACTAGCAACATCATGAGGATTCCATTTCTGCAGTTTAATTTGTTTATGACTATATAATCATAACATCAATAATCACTAATGAGGCATACCCTTCCACTCCGATCACAGTGGTATGAGTGATCAATTTTTTTCTACTTGTTACTTGCAAAGATATAGAAAACTTTAAACTGGCAGACCGCTGACAGCAGAGCTTATCAAGTGCATCCATTGCTTCTCTAGGACTGTAAGCTTACACTTCATATGGACCACGGCACGATCTGCCCCCGGGACTTCTGCTCTATCAACTACCCTGACTCTTAGTGGAAACAAACTTGAAGCATCAGTTATTATGAGGATTCGATACTGTGGATTTTCTCATAAATAATACAGAGATAGTAAAGCACTGGGCATCTCGTCAAAGCCCACAGTATCATCTGATTTCTAACTGCTGCACCCTTTGCTACTCTTCTCCATCCACTCTAAATCTATCTGTTGATTATCCCCAATCTAAAGAAAACAACGAAATGATGCCAGCATTTTTCCCCAAAGTGATGCTGCTGAAAAGAGTGTTTTTCTTTATATTCAGGTCTTTACAAAGATCATGAAATACACAACCACAGAAAGAATTTTTGAAAATGCTGCTTGAAGACAGAAATGATTTCTTGACACTTGAGAAAATATTTCCTGAGATATCAACAATCGTAGGTTTTAAAAGTGCCGTATCTAAACATTTAGATGGAAATAAAATTAATTTGCTCTGGAAAACTAGAACATAACTCTAAATGTGCTTTAGTGCTAGCAAAACTACTACTATAATGAAGGCACTTGTGAAATGTTTGAATTAAGTGTGTTCATAAAAGGAAAAATTTTAAATCAATATAAGATCATAAATATTTGAAACTAAATTAATGATTATTAGAGGTAATCATTTGAATATTTCATCTGTAACCCTGAGATGTTTTATATTTGTATTCGCCAAAAAGCATTTTTAGATCTTTCCACTGGGCACTCCCTTAAGAATGAGATGGCCTATCAGGGTTTATTTATTAGTGATTTCCACTGGTTCTTTTTTGGGGAGGGCAGGAAGGGGCGGATGGGTATGTGAGAACTATTTTTCAACTAAGTTTAGATTTTCCATCAATTTTGTAATATAAAGTGCTTAAAATTAAAATTCTCTTTCCCGAAGTTTGAGCTTCCTCAAACTTAGCCTCAGAAGTTTGGAGTTTCAATTCAGCATAATTGTTTCTGTTGGAAGCAAAAGATAAGACCACATTCTAAAAATAGGAGATTTAAAAAAAAATGCATCGCCATGGCAGCCCGTGGAGAGTCACCCTCCAGTCAGAACTGGCGCTTCTGGATCACTCTCCCCGCCATCGAGCATAACTGAGCACAAAGCATGTCTACTCCAGCGGAAGTCTAAAATTTCACGCTAGTGAAGCACCAAGAGAAACTCTGCATAGAACAACGTCGACTGCAACGTGGTCCCATGGCCAGGCCCTGGGTGACTGCTGCAGAGAAGAACCAGCTAGATCCGCTTTCCAGTTCAGACTTAAAACCACGTACTCTTAGTACTGTGAAGCAGGAAACTGCGAGCTAGAACACCGCAAGGGAGCCAAGGCAAGATGTCGGATCTGTCTTTTGAGGTACAAGAGAAACAAAAACTTATCAAAACATTAAAGAAGTCATGACACTAAGAACCCAGAAATATCTCCGAAAGCCAAATGGACTAGAACACTATTGGAGCACAGTAAAATCATTCGACGAAAGATAATTTTGTGAAAACCGTGCATCCAGTGAAACATGGTTTGCCTGCATCTTCTTCTACACTCTGTTGAGAAGAACGTGATTGCTGTGTGCATGCTTCTACTCACTCAAACGTATGCGCTTCTCTAAGGTCATCTCAAAGCAGGAAATGCATCGAGACAAATGAGTGGAAAAATGACCGCGCTGCATACCTGAGAAGTCCGCTGCCAGGAGGTCCACCGCCTTCAGCACCTTCACTTGTAGAATGCCGATGTCCTTCATGTCGCTCAGGGAGTTCCGGAGGCCCTGAGCGGCAGAAAGGCAGACCGCGCGTGAAAAAGGCTGCCTCACCCACTGTGTGCCGACACACAGTCCCGCAGACAGGGCGCCCTAGATTTAGCGCCCCCTTTCTCACGCCATGCTCAGGAAGGTTCCCAAACGCACCCCGTCAGTCAACGGGACAGTGAGGCATCGGCGGCAGCCAGATTCAGAGTGACTGAGAATTAATTAACTACAGCCTCAAAATGAACAGATTACAAGCACATAACAATCTACTTTTAACATCGCCCCCTGGTGAAGGCACCGGCATCCCACCGGGAAAATGTGTGCGGAAATGCATTCATTCTCTTCTCCCGCTTCTTTCTCTCTAATGAAACTTTAAAATCACCCCAAAAGGCACCATTATTCTGGCCTAGTTAGTACAAACTATGCATACCAGAGGACTGAACCTGGATCCCGCATAGATACTGATTACCATCGAAAAAAGCAAGGGATGGAAACAGAGGGAATTTGGTGGTCCACGTTTCGACAAGCTCAGTAAATTAGAAATTACTGAGCATTAAGTATCTCCCTGTACTGACGTTAACTTCTGGTTTACATGAGCCCAAGCTTGCATGTGCTGATAATTCTTAGGCACGTACAGCAATAGTTAGAGGTCTATATGTAATCGCATCCTTCAGAAACTGTGCATGAAAGAGATAAGGAGATACATTCTCTTTGCACACCTCCAGAACACATCTGTGGAAAAAAAGATGCTGCTTTCAGATCTTTGGATAAAGTATTTCCACCATCATTAGATAACTAAAACCTGCGATAAGCAGACCCTGGAAGGATAGAAAAATCCTTGTTATTGAAGCACTTCAGAGTAGAATAACAAAAGCTTAATAAGTTAAGGTTAGCCTAACCTAATATGTACCATTTCTAAGAGTTTTAAAAGTTGTTTCTGCTCTGTATTTTCAACGTAAAAACAACAACAACAAAAACTGGTGTTTAAGCTAAGACAAAAACATTTTAAATAAAATACTTTTACAGCAGAGACGTGGAAATGCCTTTAAAGACTGTCTACTCTTATGACCTAAAAAACAAATCCAGCATTCTCTCCCTCTGGCCAGCTCACTACCTAAAAAACATGACTTATTTTTATTTTGATTAGCCTCTTTCAACCTCTTTTCAATTAGCACTTTGCAAATCCCTAAGGCATTATTTCAAAGCAGTCATTATAATCTAATTCAGTGTCATACCATAAATCCATGACACTCCTCAGGAATTTGGTAAATTTTGCGATTTATCCATGGGAAAATGTGGGGAAACGTTTTATTTTTTACCAGCGAATTTTCATTTGCTTAACGAAAGTCATCAGAAAAAATGTTAACAGTGGGCTCTGTCGAAACGTCCTTGGCGGACGCCGGACCCCCACGCAGAGTCTGTCTTGACAGTAAGATGTGTGGCTAGGCTTCCTATGCCCGAAGATAAAGAATTTTCCAATTAATCAATACACCTGTCCAGCGAAGGGTTTTGGAGGCACTGAAGTGTACGCCAAGAATAATACTCCCATTAAATAGGGATTCGTCTGTGCTTCACTTCCATGTCACTGTCCTACGGCACGTATTTTGTGCGTGGCGACAAAATAAATGTATTGATTTACAAAGGAGATGGGATAAAAACAGAATGCAAATAAAGACACCTAGAAATACAAAGTACAAACAATAAACGAAGAGGACAAAGCCACTTGATTTAAAAATGCTGAGTCGGCTTTTAAGCACGTGGCAACTACTCGGGCAAAAGTCCCACTGCCGATGACACCCAGCGTGGTACAGAACGACCGTCTCTCCTGCCTGCCTGGGGCTTTGCTTCACTTTAAAAGGCATGAGCGCTCTCTCACTTGACTCTGAGGTTCTAGAAAAGTATCTATAATACAGCAGACATTCATGGTCGTTTAAAATAAGGCCACTTTTGTGAGCTTCTGTTAAAATTCCTATTTACCTATGCAGACACGCTAAGCAACAGTTTGCCTCCTCGAGGAATTCCGTTTTCTCCACAGAGATCCTAAAAACTAAACATTCAAAATGCCTTTGTTGGCTTTTCAAACAGCCAGAAGGCGGACGCTAATCTACTTTCTCCTTCTCACGAATGCAGTAACTTCTGGGTCTGATGTCTTGTTTTATGAGACATGGAACTTTGGACAAAGATCTCTTTTATGCAGTTTCTCATCCCATAGATTTTTGGAGCGACTCAGAAGTGGTGGGGGTCTGGGTGGAGAGCATGACAAGGGGAGGCACTCACATATCGCTGGGCAATCTGCTTTCTTTCGCTGGGGTCTGCCAAGGGGCACACACACAGGTCGGAGACGGAGACGCCCGCGCAGGGGGTGAGTGTGACCAGCATCAAGAGAACCCCGAGGCAGCTATCCAGGGGCAGCTCCAGGCAGTTGGCCTGCTTGAGGGGGAGGGCCGCGATGTCCACTTTACACCTGGAGGAGTTGCAGGGCGCAGAGAGAGAGATTAACACGTGAGCGCTTTGGAAGCTCCAAAGTGCCTCGTCACTTCATCGTCACTGAAACCTCGCTCGGTCTGGGCACGGGCTTACTGAGCAGTGAAGGTTGCAGGGGCCCCCTGTCTTGCAATACTCACCCCCGGCCTAGCACACTCTAAAATTAAGGGGAGGAAGAAGTAAAGAAAAAAAAAATTAAAGAGAAGGCAGCATGGACGGGATGGCAAATGGAAAGAGAAGAGTCGGATCTTTGCCAAATGAGGTCTGCAGCAAGACAATGAGATCGGGAACGAGAGGGGGAAAAAAAGTTTCAAAGTTTAAGCATCATGGCTCTAAATTACTTCTCTGTGCTTTGTCTTTTGCCAACGCAGAGAATAAAGGGTGCAAAAAAAAAAATTAGAAAAGACAAGAGACATGTAAGTGGGAGAGGGTTAATGAAAAAACCACTTTCTTCCAGATTCATGCCAACTGGCGAGTTTTTATTTAAAGAAACGTGTTAAGGTGTTTTCCTAATAGGCACGGTTCCGCAGGGTTTCCCCGGGTGGCTTTCGTTTTTGGACAAATGGAGCATGAAGTGCTGTTGATTGATCCCATTTCGGCAGCACTGCCAGGAAAGGCTGCCCCATCTGCTATAAATTGCATGTTTTCCACCCCTTAACAGCCAATGTTCTGGGATGTTGAAAACCTCAAATACGTTTAAATACAGAAGCAAACACCAAGGAGGGGGGCTGAAGTGCTAAGCCGCTTACTTGCTTTAGCACTAAAAACTCTGGGTTTGCCTGGGCCGCAGGAGGGCAAAACAGAGAGGGGTGTGTGTGTGTGTGTGTGTGTGTGT